>JXSR01S049384.1:1231-13025 GCA_000969725.1 Ophiothrix spiculata
ATATTTACAAAAAAAAAGTATGGATGGATAGTACATAAGGTTTCTGTCAACATCCCTTATGTCGACATAAAGCATATTTTGAAATATTGACATGAAATCTCATTTGTCGACAAAAATAAACAAGTAAAATTCCATAAAAACGTAATATATTAGGTATGGAGTCAAAAAAAAAAAAAATAATTTAATACTTATTAGTTGTTTGTCATTTGCACCCTTTAAAGTTATTACAATGGTTCACAACAAAAATAGTTACAATATCAATTTATATCATCCAAATTGTTGCACCGGTATGCAGAAAGAACTAGCACATTACTACATTATAGGTGAGTCTACGTCAAAAAAACAGGTCGATTAAGCTTATGCAAACAATTTCTTTTTTTTTCTCAAAAAACAAATTTTTGATATTAACTTTATTCTAACACATATGTCGATGTAGACAACAAATTATTGTGACATGTCGACATGAAAAAATAGTCACGACAACACCCTTAGTATACTTTGATCAACACTAAATAGGCGGGAATTATGAGGCTTTTCTTCATCCGCAAGTAAACATAATCCCAGTACACTGTAGATACTAATACACGTGTCCCACATGCAACGCGCGCTGCGTCTCCTGCAGTTATGCTCTGTCCAGCTACGCACACTCTTATCTGTATCAATTCAGGATGTAAAGAGGCCGCCTATTTGGTGTTGATCAAAGTATAGTATAGTGATCCTGTAGCTGGGGTGGTTCTGTGTGCAGGTAGGCCCCCAAAATCACCTTCAAAAGTAGCCCTTACCATGATGGTCCCTTTTGAATGGCTCAAGTGACCCCCCCCCCCTGCACACTGATGACCCAACCTTTGCACAATGTCATATTGAGCCTATTATTTATCATCCCAGAATTAAGGCTCTTTTTTTGACCTCAATTAAACCAGCTCAGTGATATAAGTTAACTGATAATCTTGAAGCTAGGCATTAGAAACAATTACAACAACCATTAATTAATTATGATTAGATATTACTCTTTCCAAAGAGGTACCACAGCTTATAGCTTTCTACTCCCTTTGATTATCACTTATGGTGCATTCATGAAGACTGCGTATCGGTACACGTCAAGCAATTGCATTGATGAAATCGGTGGAATATGAACGCACCATTAGGCGCTTGAGCACAATTAGGCCACAACTTTGTTGGCCAGCCACAACCTGGCCACACCCTTAATTTTCCAAGATGGCGACCGTAGGCTTGATTATGCATCTTTAAATAATTTCAAAACATGTGATGAATATTTTACAAATTATCTTGAGGTGAACAATCAAACCTAGCTACGGTCGTCATTTTGGAAAATTAAGGCTGTGGCCAGGTTGCGGCTGACCACACAAAGTTGTGGGCTAATTGTGCTCCAAGCCTAAATAGGCTGGGATTGTGAGGCTAGTCTTCATCCGCAAGCTAAGATAATCCCATCCATACATGAGCTATTATAGATATTGATGCAAAAGTAACGCATACAACACACGGTGTGTTTCTTGCAGTTGTGCTCTGTTCAACTATATACAGCATTTTAGAGTACCAATTCATGATATATGGATATAAGTGTTGATCAACGTATATGCAGCAAGTGTGAGAAGAAAAAAGACTTTTCTTTCATCATTTGTTTGCTTTTTTATTTAACTTTTTTGACCAAATTAACAATTGTACAACCACATTGAAATCCCAGTACTTCAACACATTTTTTGTTTGTCTGATCTAATTACAGATGTTTAATGTAACCAGTTTCTACCTGACAGCAAATTATGCACTCAATGTTTATGTCAGACTAAAGGACAGGCTACATAAAGCAGAAGGCCAACCTTTATTAATGGTAAGATGTAGACATAGATTTAAAGGGGAGATACCAGGCTTTGTATACCAGCCCGTGTAATGGCTTCGTCAGCCATGGAGCTCAAATTGGGGTATTCGGGCCCACTCGGTTCCTTCCATAATCAACTCCGAGTGCCGAGACTTGGTTACGCGTGGAGATAACCTCCGCAAATAATACTTTATGCGAATGATACGCCAACCTGCACGCAAAGCGTGTGTGCATTTTTCAATATTCGCGCATTATCCAGGTGCGATGTATCCTCGGCAAGCTATCGGCAAAAACCCGAATACCCCTAATTTTTTCTCCATGCCGGAATAAAAATGGCGGCGTGCCTTTTATCTCACCTGTAAATCTATGGATGTAGAAGATTTTGTGCACATGGACGCGTGTGGTCTTGTGGAACAGTGCAGGACTCATGATCGGAAGGTTGTGAGTTCAAGCTAGTGCCAACATTTTGTGAACCTGGGCAAATCACTTTACCACGCTTGCCTTGTTGACCCGAGCGCATTGGGGAGCTGTTTAGTGGGATATCACAACCTTTGTACTGATAGGTCTGATGTGCCTTTGGTCAATGGCCATAAATGGCCTTGTTTAAGGTGTTTTAACATGATGATGTCATCAATACACATACAAATCACATACAAGCATGGAGATCAATGCGCTGTGGAAGTGACAAGTCAAAATTTAGGCTAATCACTTGTTGCTAACCACACATTAAGTCTATTGGGGAATAATTTCTAATGTACTTTTAGTACTCTTTAATCCAAATGAAGCAAAAGTTAACCTCCCTGCCAAAATTCCTCTAATGAAATCAGACACATGACCACCAATTGCAGGGTATCGATCGCTATGGTAAACAATTGGCTCTGTACTCTTGATGTTTATTTGTATCGTTCGCAGAATTGTGACGCTGACTTTAGTTATGATGCTAATATAATTTGGAAGAGTCTTATTTCACTGTCACTATTTTTAGCAGTTTGTGAACAAAAAGCAAGTTAACAGATAGCCTGATTTGTGTATTATCATACCTGTATTGTATTAACACATGTGATCAGTTGGAACTATTATTGACCTGATCATTTGTTTGGAACCAGATCGCACGTGTTGGGCTAATTATGCAAGAAATTGTATCAGGACTTAAATTCTACAGGACATTCACCAGTAGGGACACTTCGTCATGTAAGTGCAAGAAAGTCGTATCTGCAATGGCTGCCCTAAGTTATTTTTATTTTATACTTTGTCACAAGAATGTGAAAAATCCCTCAAAAATTCCCTGTCTTATGTCACTGAACCAAGATTGGAGATTAGAGTGTGCAATCTAAATTTATGACAAGTGGCAGCTATTGCAGATACGACTTTCTTGCACTCACATGAAGATGATTCATGACACTGGTGTGGGGTTTAAAGGAAAGAAGCATTTTTATTTTTCGACACCGAGACCGATTTGATTATCTGTTCACATGGCTACACATGTGCATGCTGGCCCATTTTGATTTGACATCTGATATCACTGGTAGGCCTATCAACATGGGATTAGGCATTACTTCACATTCTGTGCCATTCATGAACACTTTATCACAGATCAAGTGTTTGTTTTCAGGTTTGAGTAAATATTATTTCGCTTACTTGCTGATAACCTAGTGTGGTCAGGTGATAAAAGAGCACCATCATGTACTATATATCAATTATACATCATGATCAATAAGGCCTAAAAAAATTGTTTGATTGGCATAACCCGACCGACCCTATTTTTACCACCAACCATAATTTTTTTTTTTTTTGATCATGATAAAAACCTCCAAATCGCAAATGTGATGGGAATTGATTCATGCGGGCCCGAGATATGACTTGTAGGACATTCAAAATGATAAATTAAAGATGTGTTACTGAAAACCGTGAAGATGAATTTGTATATGTGTCGTATATTTTGTGTTCTTGTATGTGAAACATAGACTTAAAAAATTTAAAAAGAAATAAAAAAAAAAAAAGATCCGACCTACCTACCCTATTTTTTTTTCTATGTTACGCCAATCAAACAATAGTGGGTTTACCAAGTTTACCTATTACCTATTGTAGTTTGTGATTGACTCTATTTTGATAAAATAAGCCTTTTCGCAAATTCAGAATCAGCGTGCCTTGTGGGTAATTTCTCATGATCGATTGGAGATAAACAAAATGCGACTAATTTGCCCTTTACATGGATCTGCCATTTGCGGAGGAAGCCTAGATCTCGAGGTCAAATATGCGCGCAGTTTTGCGAATACGCAGCTAAACGCACGCAGCCTCAATTGCGCGCCTATAAATTTCAATGCATTCCACATGAGCAGCAGGGATGCATTAAAACAGTAAATTTGCTCTCCAGAACTAGGCTCTTTGTACCTGCAAATCATGGACCGTGCAAAGGGTCTATAGCGTATTTCTAATGCCGTTTGCCTTTTTCACTTAAATGTCGCTAACATTAGTTTAGAATGTTTTCTCTTTTGTTTTTTTGTTTTGCAAAATATGTTTGTGAATAAATAATCATATAAATAGTGAGTTACAATGCACAAAATCATAAGTATTTTGAAAAGGGCAAAGTTCACTCCATTGAAAATGTGTTATAGTTACACTTTGTTTATCTCCAAAAATAACTTGGGAAATGTCCATGCGCATGTACAATCACACTGATTCTGAATTTGCGAAAGTGCTTGTACCTCTGTCTTTTGTCATGCTTAACATTGAAATTTCATTTTCTTGATGTCATATAGAAAATTTACGGTAGTTTATACAACTTCTGGGAAGTCTCTGAAAATGCAGAAAATTTAATTTAATGTACACAAGTACAGAAGGGCGTGCAAAAATTATTTTGAAATTGATACCAGTAAATTGTTATTCTTGTTTCAAATAAATCATATGCAAGTTAGTACTAAGGGCCCTTATCATAATTATGGTACCCAGGAATCCTGCAGGAAGGAGCGCTCCAAAAATCTTTTGTTCTCTCTACTTTAAAATCCTGGCTCATTAACAACCCATTCACAAAGACAGCACTCCTTATTGATTTTTAACTGCTTCACTAAATGGGGTTCTGTAGGATCATGACTTCTAAATTCAAACTATACATGAAAAGGATTGGTTTTTGAGTCATTGTTATATAAAGTACTGCTCCTTCCTGGGTCTAATCTGAGAGCGCTCACTGAGCAAGGAATCCTGCAGGATTCCTGGGGGGAAATTGTGATACGAGCCCTAAGTTAATGCTAGTTGCTCCTCCTTGCACCACCTGCTGGTAAGCAATTGGCGATATTCTTAGATTGTCATTTTACATTGAATGGCCTTTGTACAGTAGTTCAATATTTCTTTTTGCTGGGAATCACACATCTAAAATTTCTGTTTGCTTTTTTCATTGCAGTCCTCCACAAAGATGCCACTTGTTTTAAAATTAGTCACCCTTTTATCATGGTATGTATAATTCTAATTAGAGCACATTAATCAAATCATACACTCAACTCTCTTAATTAATGCCCTGCTGACACTGTTTTTTTCACAAATGAGGCATTTATAACAGGCAAAATATTTAGCATCCAAAGTGCACAAATTTGTTATGTAAGCTTAAAAAATACTATCATGTTTTGCTGTACATACATTCTCAAACGTGATACAGTGACAAATTTTGCTTTATTTCTGGGACCGCAACCTCATTTATTAACTTTCTCCACCGATCTTCTGTTTTGTATACCACTTGATGGATGCTTGGTATACTTATAAGTTGTGTGTTTGACGATCTTCTGAGAAAATCCTCTGGCAACGTAGTTACCAAGCAACCATCAAGTGTACACAACAGAGGAACTTCATTCCCATAAGAGTGTTGAGAAATCCAACTGGTAGTTGACGAAACGTCCACAAGTCACGTGGTTTTACTGGACTAGTTATGATGAATTTCTTTTACCATAACAGGAACATTAAACTTGCAATTATAAAAGAAAAAAATAAGAACATTATTGTAACTATTCATCATAACTTCAAAACTGAAGCTTCAATTTTCACAAGCAAGGTATTATTTTAAAGCTTATTCATACACTCTGCGTTAAGTACGCGTTGAAATTGTAAATCTAATTGGACAGTTGGTAACTTATACGCATTCATTAACCTCAATAATTGCACGCTGCGTATCGCGTAGTGTGTTGTGCAATTCCATGTACGCGTACGCTAGCATGCTCGCGCTTGTATGGCAAGTTTCATTTTAAAAGAAAGGTAAATCTTAATTACAATGATTAACATTGGACGGTGGATGGTTGTATATTTCTATGTTTTATTGAAATAGCAAACACATCTTTGAAAAAAAGTGCCGTTTAGTTTCTTTACAATTATGCTTCTAATCATTGTCGTGTATGAATTAGATTAATAACTGCTTTTTACTTGGCGCTCGTGAAATTGTATTAAAATAATGCACCTTGTGCTGAAGTCGGAAGTTGTCCAACTCACTCGGCTGCGCCTCGTGAGTGCGGACAACTTCAACTTCAGCATGCGGTGCATTATTGTTGTACAATTTCACGAGCGCCAAGTAATACGCAGTTATTAATCTATAATTAATTCCCTCTCAAATGACATAAAAATCTGAATTTTGTTCAAGGAAGACAACTTGTACCTTTTTGATGTAACATGTCACATATGCATTCGGACAGTGTGTTCACTTCATTGACTTTGATTTGAAAAGAAATTTTGCTAGAAGTATGTGTCAACTTATCCACTTTTTTTTTCTATGTATAGGTTCATTCCTGTAGCAGTTATGACACCAGTAATCATTATGTATAAAGATATGGACCAAGAACAGCCATGTTTACAGTAAGTTCTGTAACCCTGGACAAATGTTTTTATTGTTGCCCCTTCACTTTATGTTGGTTGCCCCTAGCCTTTCTGAAAGGCCTGTTGGTATATTTCATAAAATATCCTGATAAGACCATTTTTTAATATAGCGCCATCACTTATCGTTGTTAGTCAACAGCGCTCGCTTCGCTCGCGCTGGCCTCAGCGGACGCATACGGCGTCCAGCTCGCTCCGCTCGCGCATTGGACTTAACAGTTGATAGAAATACATTTTGTGACCAAGCCCCGAAGGCCTCTGAGAGAGGAAAGGTTGCCCCTGTTCCATCATACCAATTCCACAAAAAATAAATTATTTAATTGGGATAACCATGGGCTCATAGATGAAATAGTAAGCATTATATACTGTATTATATAAATTTAATCCTGTTGAAATCCTCTGACATTATTTCAAATAGTTTCAATCACCTTGAGGAAAAACCTGTAAATAGTTCTTTTGAAGACTATTTACGGGTTTTAAAAGCTATTTATAGACGCATCATTTACCTTATGCGTGAAACAACTTTAATGCCCGGACGTACGGCTGCATCAAACTGACACACGCAAGCCAATACGCGCCCATTACTTGCATACATGGTTCGCATTTTGGTAACTAGTGCATTTTTAATAGGATGATTACTAAATTAGGCCATTGGACAAGTAAAAATTACATTATTTAAAATGTATTAATACAGTATATAAAGCAAATATATACTGACATTTTTTAGATCTCTGGATTAAAACTATGGTCCTTCAGTGACTAAAATATAGCAATTTTACATCGGTGTATATTTTTCAGTGTATATTTGTATAGTTGTATAGTAAAATTGTTCTTTTTGACAAATCCAAGTGGAAAAGTGAGACGATGGTATACTTGTGAGTATACCATCGTCTCACTTTTCCACTTGTTCATTTTGACAAATCCAAGTGGAAAAGTGAGACGATGGTATACTTGTGAGTATACCATCGTCTCACTTTTCCACTTGTTCATTTTGACAAATCCAAGTGGAAAAGTGAGACGATGGTATACTTGTGAGTATACCATCGTCTCACTTTTCCACTTGGACATTTTGACAAATCCAAGTGGAAAAGTGAGACGATGGTATACTTGTGAGTATACCATCGTCTCACTTTTCCACTTGGATTTGTCAAAATGAACAATTTTACTATGTTTTACAACAATCCAGATGAACCTATTCAAAGATTAGAGTGTATATTTGTATTTTATGATCTAAATAATAGCTTATCTTGAACGACCTATATTCATAGAGAATTACTAAAATCCCTATCATCAATTTTGACACACATTATGATTTCTTAGCAGTTTTTTTTGCCTGTTTCTTGATTTTTGAAGTTCAGGTATATAAAAGTGTAAAATGGATGTATGCATTCATCTGTGATTGATTTTTTAACTTTTACATGCTTCATATATCATTCTTAATTTAGAATGTAGGTGGAAAGAATAGGTCTAGTGCCGGTTGGGTTAGGCCGAAACCATGGTTCTTTTGAGCTACCAAATATTTGGTGCAACAAGTCTTTGTTATCTTATAATCTGATATATAGTTCCAATGTATTTTCTATCAATCAATACTACCGCATTGAGGAGTATTTGGTGAAAATGTTTGGTTATTTACAACACCAATTATCCTTTATTGATTAGAAGATGCATTGGAATTATATTACTGTAAACGTGATTATTTTCGCGAGCAGAATTTTTCGCGAAATCAGACAATCACGACATTTCCGCGCGTGTTAAATTAGCGTTTCAAAGCTTTAGTACATAGACCTACACATAAAATGAATGTATTCGCGAGGTGATATATTCGCGGTTAGATGTTGACTCGCGAAATTCGCGGAAATTAAACCCTCGCGAAAATTTGCCCGTTTACAGTACTAGATTATAAGATAACAAAGACTTGTTGTTACACAAAATACTTGGTAGCTCAAAAAGAACTATGATTTGACCCTTACTCTTCAATTATTTGTATTATTATTTGATATTCATTTGTAAATATCATATATTGTTCTTTCAGATGTCTAATTTTATTTTTTACTCCTTCAACTGGTGGGGTAAGTTTAATCATATGAAACCTGCGAGCAGAAAGTAAGCGGAAATTAGCAAAGTTCAAATTAAAAATAAAAATAAATGCTGTTAGAAACTGCTTATCCACAAAACATTCTGTGTAGTGAATAGAATTTGGTTAGAGGGCCTGATATTTTTACTCTAGCCAAGTCGTCTACGATCAAGACTTTGCTGAATTCGAAATATCAGGCCCACTGCATTCAAATTTCAAATTACATATTTGATTTCTTCATATTTGCATCTTTCAATAAGGCAAAAAAAAAGGTTTTGTCTCAAAGCTGACGCGCACATTTGTAAAATTGGGCGATTTTGAAAAAAGCAGTAATGCAGAGATTTTTTTTTAATTTCAAGATTTTTGTATAGATATTTTCCCAAAAAATCGGAGAAAATTTGATTTAAATAATTGCAAAAAGTAAGTCTGACCGCATGTCGTAATAATTACAACAATTAAATTATTGTAGTAAATGCAACCTCTGACGCTTACTTTGAAATATTTGTTTCGAGAACATTTTCATTTCTACAAAATATTAACTTTTCAAATATTTTGGTAGTTGAAATGAAAGCTTAAGAAAAGCATGAACATCTCAAATATGAAGAGATTTTGTCAGAATTTTCGACTTTAACCACTGTTTAAGGTATTTTGCCGTATATTAAAGTAAACTTATCAAAATGAAATCTGCTGACTTTACTGGAGAATCACAATGGATGGTCACATATGTGAGGTGATTTACATCCCAACTCTTCACCTGCAACTTTCAGCTCATTTTGTGCCCGATGGTCTCACTTTTCACATTTCAATGTGGAATCCTTTTTTATGTCTATTTAACTGCCTTTAACACTTCCATATGGACGCACGATTTAGCAGATTTCAACATTTTGGTGGGAAATTTTTGTTAAAAATCGAAAAATAGACACAAATTAGTTATTTGGTCGCTATTTTGAAACGGAATAACAGGAATTTTTTTAAATTTTTAGAATTTCTTGTTTCATATGAATTGTATTCAGATGGTGTGTCACTGGGTACAGTTTTAAAGATGATTAATGTTGAGAACATTGTTTTTAAAGCGATCAAAATCGTGGGTCCAAATGATCCCCATTCTAGTCCAGTCCAGTTTAATCTTGATTAATCTATATGAAGTACAGATTGATGTGTCCATGTGAAAGCCTTAGTATGTGTGTGCTAAAGGTGCGTTTACACTGTGACAACTAGAGGGTAACGACAAGCAACGTAGACCTGCGTATTGCAGTTTTGAATTTTACGCCCGTTATAGTTAAAGTCAGTTGTAACCCTACGTCACAGTGTAAACGCACCTTTAGGTAGGCCCTATCACTTCAAAACTCAGCTGGCAGTTGACCCCCTGGTACCACCGGTTCTGGCAGTTGCTATTGTTTCGAACAATGGTAACCGCCCAGAACCGGTTCTGGTTGCTGGTTGAGTTTTGAAGCTGTCCCTTACACTTTTGAGAAGGTATCATTAATTTTTATCATTAATGTGTAAATGTATTCTGTGTCCACAGTTTCCAAGGAAGGAGAACAGGTTTTTATGGAACAACTACGGGTCATTTTACTTTGTCATCTCACTTTTAGTTTCAATTTGTGCAATCATGGTAAGGTTCTCAATCAGTTCTTTGTTCTTAAAGTTGGTGTCAACCCATTATTTTGAGAATCGTTTTTACTCTGTTAAATGCCAACTTAAAAATTAAACCCACATGAATTAAGTACACATTTCTAGAAGCGGATCGAGTTACATGCTGAACACAATGGTGATGTTGATTTTTGACAAAAACCTGGCCAAAATATTCCTTTTTGGCACCAACAATTTCTAGAAAGCCAAACTAAAATTGGATTTGGTAAAAAATTTGGTTCAAAAATCTAGAAACCAATGTCCAGGATTTGTTTTCTCAAAATGTTGATTCCCATCTTTATTATTTTTTAAATTGTGCCTAAAATATGTCAAAAGTAGCCATTTTTTGCTATACCTATTTGTGCAATATTTTTTAAAATAACTAAATATGTAAATGGTTGATGAGAAAACTGACCCAATATATTTGTTTCTGTACAGAACAATTGTTACACAAAAAATACATATTTTTGACCCCACAGCCAAAATGTAGATTTTTGTTGAAAATCAACATCACCATCGTGTTCCACGTGTCATTCCACTTCTAGAAACATATTCTTTCATGTGGATTCAATTTTTCTTTGCCAAGTTAACTTTTCAAAAATGATGGTTTGACACCAATCTCAGTAATCAATTCATAATGTTTAAGTTTGTGGCCTGTCGGAAGTTAGGAGAGAAGTTTTTGTCCTATTCATTTTCAGGATTATTTGGACACTTTTGCAAGTATCATTATCCTAACCTGGAACAAACATTTTGTTCACTCTGGTTAAAAAAAATCAGTTATAATTTTGTTTTTGTGGATATAAATTTAAAGTTCACATCCTATTAGTAATGGATTTGTTGGATAGTAGATTTACAACATGTTGCTAGCACCGATTAAGGTAATTAACGACCATTGTAACTTGTATTTTGTAAGTTTCTGTTCTGATTTCCAGATTTTTATACCGGAACTTAAAAAATCAGCAATAAAAATAGGGTTCATATTGTCAGTTACTTTAACACCTTAAGCGTCAAATGGTGCAAATTGCACCAATTGTATGATTTCATTAATAGCTGCTTTATAGCAACATTTTTGAAATGTCAAGTTTAAATGCATAACCAATCACAAAAACATCCATATTTTTCAAAACTTTTATTGCTTCTCACAAATAAACTTATCAATTCTGCAAGTAGATCATGTATAGAAATACTAAATCTTCAGAAAAATGTGTCATTCAGGGAAACAATCAAATTTAACAAAAAAACAGCTATTAACGAAAACACCAAATGTTTGCTTTCGGCACTCTATAAACTACAGAATATGGTGATGTTATCAATTTTTTTATCCTATAATTGTTTTATAAACCATATTCATGTAAGTAATGAAAACCATTTCTATGTGTTGCCCCATGTGAGTTCATGTTATATCA
>JXSR01S049391.1:66827-79814 GCA_000969725.1 Ophiothrix spiculata
TAAAAAGAAGTAAATTCTATTTACTTGAAATCTTGCCGACCTTAAGGTACCTTTCGATATGACGGGTCACAAATGGAGTATTGCAATTGAATGGGAAAATACTGCACCTCACTCCAAACGCGTTGGTTATCACCTTTACAATGCCCTTTTTTTAAAATGTTAATTTGCCTGTTTTAACAATGGAACTCATTATACAAGCTGCCTTTTTGATTGAAATTGGTGCAGTTTGAAGATGTCCAATTACACTCTCAATGGTCTACTGTCTGCCTAACAATTCTGACTTACGATTTGCTTTAGGTTTGTGCTGCGCTGCGAAACGGCTTTGAATGTCTGAACGTCGATGTGTTTGGAATTAGGTTTCTGCTACGAAAATGTCTTGTGTACTTGTGCATTGGGTGCATAGCCCTATGTTTCAGAAGTAACCCTTATAATTTTTTGTTTCCATGCATAACATTAATGGAAGTTCGTTGAAATTATCGCATTGATACATTGAAATTCTACTTTTTTATTGAGTTTTATTTATCCATCTATATACTTATGATTGATCTATGGCGTTGATCCAATGTTTAAATTTCAGTCGAAGAAGGTTAGTGTAGTCATTACCATTGCTAAATTATATGTTTAGTTTGCATTTGTAATTTGATTGCTCGTCAATTGTGTGACACCTCAAAAATTTGGTTTCTTTATCACATTTCTCATCTTAGAAATACCGAATTGTTAAATTGTTTTTTTGCGAGAGCTTTTGAAGTTTCATACCCAACAGAGTCGGTATAATCCACAATGGGTCTGATGGGATTGCCCTGCTTGTGAATTTTGGTGGTACAATATAACCGGGGTGTATTAGCAGTGGTTGGTATTAAGAGCTTATACCGAGCATTGTCAATTTCGTTGTCTTTTTTGAGCTTAGACAAAATATGTATTAATAAGCTTTCGTTTGTATTTTGGAGTAGAGTTGGCTTTCAAAGTTTCATTAAGTCATTTCATCCTTTAGCATTTCATAAACTGTCTCTTGTCTTGTCTATCACTACAGTGGACCTTCCTTTATCCGCTCTCATAACCAAGATGGAATCATTCTTTTTAAGAGTTTTGGGCTCTAAGAGCAGGTCTTTCATTATCGTCTATAAGGCCACATGCCTTTTCGGTAGCAACAAAGGAATTTTCGTATGGTATACGATCACAACTTACCGCGAAGTTCAGGCCTTTCTGCATTCTCCTCCGGTTTGCTCAACTTGTGTTTGGATAGGTTGGTGGCCCATTTATTCAGTTGATTTCCAGATAAATCTAAACTGTCATGACGTTTTAGCGGTGCCAAGTTGATCGTACATTTGTCTTTTAGCCGCTCAAGTTTATTAATTGCCTAGCTTTGCATTTCTGGTCTTCCGATATGCACAGTTTATTTACGTGGAAATCAACCTGTGCTTTTACTTCCGGGTTTACTAGTGTTTCTAGTTCATTGTCGATCGTTTGAGCGAATGAACGCAGTGGTGACAAAACAACAAAACAAAATGATAAGATCATGGAAGAAAGCCGGATCCGCGCGGCTCTTAAGAATTGTAACTATCATAACCGGGTCATTGATAAGGTAAAAACACGGATGGAGGATCAAGCCCAAAATTTGGTCAATGGAAAACCAACAAAGAAGTCAACCAATAAACAGAAAAGAAGAGGCATCGTTGTTTTACTATATGTCAGTGGAATCTCCCGCGATTACGACGGATTCAAAAAACATAGGATAAATACGGCCATGAAACCTCACAAGACTTTCAGGCAAACGTTAGTTCATCCAAAAAATAAACAGGACACGATCAAGACAGAAAATTGTATATGTGACCCGTCATATCGAAAGGTACCTTAAGGTTGGCAAAATTAAAATTGATTTTTTGGTCTTATCTGAAAGATTATATTTTAAGCTTTAAAATGACACCTTGCTTTTGGTTATTGGATGTTTGATTACAAAGTTACATCCACATTGGTAAAAGGTATCGGGCTGATTCCGAAAACTAAAGTTCTGAGAAAATCAAGTTTAAAGTTTCTGTACTGGTTGAACGTGAATGGAGAAAGGATTTTTATCTCGGTTTTTTAAACATTTGTCTTATGTTTTGGATGTTGGAACCTGATTAATATAATAGAAAGGTAACGTTTCTGATGAAATTAGAAATTCGACCTTGAACGTGTTTTTTGACTATGCTCAGCTTCAATGGCCTTTATCTCGTAATTTACTATGCCGGTATTAAGGTACCTTTCGATATGACGGGACACATATATGAAATAGGTTGCTAAAACTGCGACATTGGTTATGTAGGTGAAACATCCCGCATGTTCGGTACACGCTTACCGGAACATAGAACTGAAGTTAATAAAGCCAGTAGGAAAAGATATAGTAGATCAGAACGGAGGACATCGGCAAAATAACAAGCCAAATCGGCGATGTCGCGCGAGCCAACCACGTTTTAGATTGGGATAACCCAAAAAAACCTTGATAAGGAACATGACCGCAAATCTAGAGAAATACGGGAGGCGATGGAGACCCGAAAAAGAGGAAACAAGACCATGAACAGGGAGGAGGGCAAATATTTTTTATAGGTCACATCTGTGATTCACTTTTGACGACTGGAAAGAAGTCTGTCAAGAAAGTCTATCAGACGAAAGTTCCCCAGGAAAGTGTATCAGCTGACTAGATCTGATGAAGTCCTCCGACGAAATATAAATGTGAGTTTATATTCTAAAAATTCACTGGTTTTGTCAAACGATAAGACTTTACATTATAACACAATGGGTCGTATGCATAAAAAGAAGTAAATTCTATTTACTTGAAATCTTAAGTATTTATTCTATATATGTATGCAAAAATTTTTACTTCTACCTTACTGATAGTATTTTCTCAAGCACCTTTTACTTGAAAAGTAGTAAATACTTCTATTGATACGCATAGAACAAGTATTTACCGGAGCTTATCAAGTAAATGCTTACAAATTTAAAGGTACATAAAGACATTTTACTAGCATTATCTTGACGAATTGACAAATGAATAGTGCAAATGTAAAAGTAGAAAGCAGAAAGGGTACCAGCAAAAAGAGTTCTTAAAATACAATAACATGCTTTATTCAAATTTTGGAGTAAATGTACCAAAAATGGGAGATCATTTTGTTTGTGATCGATCTACATGATCATGGCTGTATGTAAATGGTTTTCAAAATTCAAATTTATTGAGGAAAGGTACCAAACATGGAAGATCGTATCATTTCGTTGGTGATTGATCTACATGATTATGGCTGTATGTAATTGGTTTTCTTTGGTGAATACGCTCTTATGATAGGGTTGAGTTTAGGTGTGGTCCTGACCATCGCGTTTAACCCTCGTCTTCCTAACGGATGATCGCCAATTGCACGAAAACGCAAAACAAAGCGACCCCGAATTGTTTTTACATCCTTTGCAGTCATTTTGATGAAAAAAATCGGGTGTACCACCTAAGGTGGGGTTATGGTAGGCCATCAAAGTTGGCGCTTGGGGGGGGGGGGGTGCCACCTCGGAAAATCGCAATTTTTAAAAATATCTACATGCTATTGACTTGAAACTTACAGAACATGTTAGAATTGTTAAATTCTTTATTTATTAGCAAAAAATTTGAAGAAAATCGGACATTTAGAACTTTTATAGCGATTTTTTGAAAAAGTGGATTTTATTGCCAAAAGCCGATTTTGTCGCTACGGAAATACTTTGTGACGTCATAATTACGTAACGCCTCGACCGATTTTCATGATCTTGGTATCAATGGAAAGAAAATACACTACCCTTTACTAATAATAGTATAGTACCAAATTAAACATCACAGGTAACCACCCCCCAGGAAGTCGTGTTACAGAAAAAGGCTTAGGAAGACGAGGGTTAAAGGTGATTATGATTGAACGCTTTTGTGATCACATACTCATGCCTTTTTTCTTTAATCCCCATAGACTTATTTTTATGTTGTACATGTACTCCCTTTCTTATTTAGCTAGAAAATAAGAGAGGTTTAAGTTGTGGTAATAGTTTGTACAAAATGCAAACTATGAATATCGGAGAACATTTCAAATTTCTATAAATTAAGCTCTGAAATCAAAAATTATAAAAGAAAAATGGCGGATAGAATTTACAATTTGAAAAGTAGATTTGTAGAATATGCTAAAATCAACATGAAAATGCTTTAAAATGTTCTCCGATATTCACTAATTGCTAAAGAAAGTAAATTTAAAGTTAAAGTACGTGAATTAATATACTTAACACTTAAGTGGTCACCATATGGACCCAACATTTGTTTTTTGCGCGTCAGCGCAAAAACGCGAAGTAATATTTCATCGCCCTTCTATGTATTTGTCTAACTTTACCATACCCTTCATTTGGTAGCAAAAAATTAAATCCACCCACCACTTCCCATGCTAATTAGCATAAATAAGCATTTTCGAGGGCGCTCTTCAAATGTGTTTTGCCCATAAAATTGCAACCGAACATTTTATTTCAGAAATGTATTTGTACTTACATGTTGTAAATATGAGCCAAATTTTATTGTAAAATTCTATTTGGAAGTGAGCTTTCAAATTTTTGTCGGGAAAATTTTGAGGTGACACGGCAAAATTTGTTTTGACCGCCATTTTGAAACGGTTTGTCTGATTTTCAAATTTTTTTCTTTGTTTTAGTTCTTTTGAAGTATTTTACCTGTGCTTAGAGTTTCAACGTAAAATTCATTTGCAAAAGCGCTTTTTCGGTGTTGGGTCGATATGGACCCTCCCCCTAACGGGTATATGGAGGACCTTGACCTCTTAAGTATTAATAATAATATTTAAGCTAAGATCTCTTTTATCCGTTTGCGGTGCGGTTGCGATGCGTTTTGCACTGTAAAGGTACTGGTAGTGGAATAATTTATAGCACACGATTGAATGGAGATGAATAATATCAGGTTGAAAGCTGAGATTCAATTTTGTGTGTCCGGTTTTAATGCGCTTTCATTTCAGCATCTTCTCTAATTGAAAAGTTTCCGCATGACCAAAACGCATTCAAAACGGACGAATCGCTCCAGGGACCGATTCAAATAAAAGCATGGGTTTCCGGATAGCCGCACCGCAAACGGACCGGATAAAAGGAATCACTCTTGTTGAAAACCATTATATCGATTCAAAACACACCGCATGCGAAACGCATGCAGAATCGCAATTGAAAACGGACGGTCAAAATTGAATCTCAGCTTCATCCTGATCCTATTCAATCATATGCTTTAAATAATACAACTACTAGTACCCTTACAGTGCAAAACGCATCCCAACCGCACCGCAAACCGATAAAAGGAATCGTAGCTTTAGATTACGCAAATTACGAGCTTTCCGGAACTGATTTGGGCTAATTATTCTAATCCTGTGATGTCACTGTGCTGTGCTGTGACAAGTTTAACACTGGACACTATCCGTCGTGCGTTTTTTTGTTCGTACGTTTTTTTTTCTAAAAACGTGGCAAATGCAGGGAGGACGCACGTTGATTGCACGGTGTAAGTACGCTGTGTCATGCCTGACTATTTGCGTGCATCGTACGTTGCGCACGTTATAATTACTACTAACGCGCAAACAACGTACGAACTACTTGTGGTTTCCCGATAAGGACACGTACTTAGGCGACGCGTCACTAGACTTCCTCACCAGAATGAGAACTTCTCACCGACTGAATTTTGTGATATATGGATAATTAGACTATCTAGGTCAAATACTTGTATATGATTATATTTAATTCTTATTCAAATCCAAATACAAGTATATAAAACCTACAATTGAGGTACATGGATCAAATTATACCACATTTCTAGGTGGGTATTTCTAAACAGAACTTCTCATTGAGAACAGGAAGTCTAGTGACGTCTCGCCTTACACGTACGATACACTTACGGTGTCCGTGCGTACTAGGTACGTCGTCTGCAGAGCAAGTGGCTGTGAGAAAAAAATGCAAATGAACGCACGTTGTGCGTACGTTGTGCACACGTTGTCAGTGGGGCAATCTACACGGGCGTGCAAATCCAGATGAATGCGCATCTCCGTAAGTCGCTTTGCAGAATATTGTGGCTACACAGGCGTCAGATCCGGATCTGCTGCACAGCACTCTACGTACATGCGTACGTGAAAGCGGTCTATGGAGATGCGGATCTCAGATATGGATCTCGGAGATGCGCATGCATCTGGATCTGCGCTCCGTGTAGATTGCCCCATTATCGACACATGCGAACCGTATTGATGCTTAATCTGTGGCTCGAACGTAGTAGACAGCAAGCAGAGAAAGTTCCTCATGCACTAAAACTGCTACGGCGTATTTGCGTGCTCAAAAGTTCGTACGGTGTCGGTACCTACAACGAACGGGTCGCATGATTTTTCTTATGTTTTTGCATGCAGACAGCACGTACGCGCGCGTACGACGGGTTGTGACCACCGCTGTAAAGGAAGACTAATTCCGATTAACAGCTTGAAGGCGTCTCTGTCTTTCATGCTCCCTAACTGGATCACGATGTCCTTCTTGTTGTGGTTGTGGTCTAATCATTCGCATCCCAGCAGTTAACAGCAACCAAAGACCATATGTAGAAAGTAATGCCTCCTCAAGGCCGTCATCTGTTGCAATGAAAACCGAAAACCATACGATACTTAGAATTCCAAGCAGTATCAAAATGAACATACAGCGTTGCCATATAGGTAATTCCAATGTTGCATAGGAAAGCCAATTAAACGGCCCGATTGTCATTCCATAGACAAAACTCGGAAGCGTTGCTGTAAACCCGATCATTGGACAAATGATCCCAAGGACGTAAAAACCCACGACAAACGCAACAAGAATTAGGATGATGATAGTCATTTTCTGTGGACTTGGTACTATTCCTGTACACATTCGATACACAAATCCCAATAACAGTACAGCTGCAATCATGAAAGAAGTTGTTCGAATAATTTCAAGGATAACAACCAAATGACCAAAATCGAAACACTTTAACATAAGTGTAGGAATAAATCCAATTAGCAGAAACATCAAAACTTGTAACAGACTAATGCAATATGTGATCTCATCTAGTGCAACATCTGCCTTATGTAAAAATAATTGAGTCTCCGTGACAATAACATTAACATTGTTACTTATATTTGTCAGGGTGTTTTGAATGGCAGGTCCCAAATCTTGTGTCACATAATTGGTCATATGCGTCGTTTGATTCGTCACATCTGACAAAGATTGCCTGACGTCATTTGATAAATCAGCGACAGCTGCTTTTATCCGTTCACCAATTGGATCCGCTTGTGGTACTTGGACAGCTGTATGTCTCCTTCTTCTTCTCCTCCCATTGACATTTGGGATCAAAATAGAGATGACGAGGAGTATTTGAAATATCTTTATAATCCTTGCAAATTTCATCCTCCTGCTTCTGTGATTCTGGAAAAAATCAGAGTTTTGCAATTTTAGCTGTATGTCGTTAGTAACAGTTAAACATGTACTTCAAGATCATCTTTAACAGCAACTATAATCAATAACAGCAAACAGACATATTAGTATATTTACATTCACTTAAGCACATGCTGATAGTATTCCTGGGAGGTAGGTACACGTGATACCAAATATTATCAAAGTTTCGCTTCGAATAACATCTGAATGTTATAGAATTCTTCAATATTATACATGTAATAAAAATACTGTAATTTACAACTTAGTAAATAGTAGATATACAAAATACCTGGTTTATTTTCAAGATAAACCAGCTTCCAATTAAAGCAACATGTACGCACAGTGAGTCACTATAATCTTGGTTCTGTAAGCAAATGTGCATGAACTATCACAATGTCTCCATAAAATAGATAGAATAAAAGGCTGTTGTTCTATTGCAGGTGACTGGAAAATCCCGCCAGTGAACTATGATAATATTTCCAATAAAACAGTACAAATCTGACCTTGAACTATGTTAGATATTTGAAAACACTGAAAATCGAATCTAATTTAAGAAAATTAACAGCCTAGAAGCCGGGAACAGGTATGAAATCAGGAACTGACACTGGCTTGTTTGTTTGGTTATTGTTCGGCAACTGCTAGCAAACAATTCAAATATTACAAAACACAGGTATGAAAATAAAACAAAAACATGACACAGCAAAAACTACATAGCCACTCATGGCAAGACCCATACCCCAAAGCTGACATGGCAGTATAACCCATTAAGCCTAACAAGCATCTTATAAACTTGATCAAAGTAACTTTCCTCATGCAATAAGACCAAATCATATTTTTTCACCCTATTTGTCGATTTTATTACTTTGGCACCAATCTACTAATCAGTTGTGTGAGATAAAAAATGTTAAATTACTTATATAAATTCATCGTATACTAAGTACCTTAATCATGTTAATACAAATAGTGCGAATCTAAATAAAGTTGACTGAATTTTAAATCTATAAATTTCGTGATCAACTATTCGTTGTCTATTATAAGTGAAATAATCCTCAGTTTCTAAGAACACTCTGATTATATACCAAAATGATACAGTTGACTATATTACAACACAGAATGAGGGGCAAATTAAGGGAAAATGAAACTACATACGAGTTCTTTAGTAGGGCGCGGCAGCGCAAACATTCAGAGAGCAACAAATTGTCCTAAACCTAGGATAAACATTTTTTTTTCTATATAACGCGTACAAAAATATCGTCAAATTGGGTAATTGTACACTCCTAAAAAGAAAGTATCAAATTGATCCGATAAAGTATCAAATATGAGCTTACCCTTTTCCGGATCAATTTTGATCCAAATTCTCCTCAAATTTGATCCTTTCGGATAAAAAAAAGAGTGTGTTTGATCCGAAAAGGATCATATTTGAGGAGAATTTGGATCAAAATTGATCCGTAAAAGGGTAAGCTCATATTTGATACTTTATCAGACCATTTTGATCCTTTCTTTTTAAGAGTGTAGATAAAATTTGTTATGAAATCTTCAATTTTTTGCGTAAACTGTGACTTGTCATTTGTGGTCATATAGAGCGCGGCACAAACATTCACAGAGCAACGAATTGTCCTAAACCTAGAATAAACATTGTTTTTTTCCTGTGTAACGCGTACAAAAAAATCGTCAAATTGGGTAATTTTAGTTAAAAATTGTTATGAAATCTTCAAATTTTCGTGTAAACTGTAACTTGTCATTTGTGGTCATGTCCAAAGATACATATCCACAGGAGAAACCGGAATAAAAGAGTACACTCAGGCTAGTAGAACCTTATGGATATTCATCGGCTCTTCCAGATTAAATGTAATGTTGCCGTTTCCTTTAATAATTTTCTTTTTTAATATCTCTACTATGGCATCACCAATAGTATTCATTAAATTAATTAAGTATGGAACATAATATTCAAATTCGCTTTTGTTAACCAACTGATGAAAATCTTTTTGCTGTTTTTGGTGACTGGTCAACTAAGGTCACCACAAGTTCATCAAAAGGTCAACCGAGGTCAACTAAGGTCAACGGAAATTCATCAAAAGGTCAACCGAGGTCTCCGGAAGTTCACCAAAGGTCGAATTGTTGGCGGTAAGTCATGCTTGTTCATGAATATCCATGAGGGCATGTAACCTACACGTCGGACTTCCCTATTCCACAATGGAACGTACCGTTAAAGATAAACGTTAAACGCCCCTAAAGACGAACGTCTTAATCCCCATAGACAATACACGGTGATAACGTCTCGAGTTTAAAACCGTCATATCCAAAGTTTTAAAGGAAGTTTCGACGCCAAACGGCGGCTTAAAACGCGAAACAGCGGCTTTATACGGTAAACGAAGGGGTTATAATGGATGCGAACTGGGTTATAAAGGGCACGAACCGAGCATGCCCCGAAAGTACTCTAAGAGCCTACGAAAAACTGTCGTCTGCCCCGATTGCACTCTTAGAGCCCACGAAAGGTTGATGTCCGCCCCGAATTGTACTATAACAGCATACGAACGCTAGTCGTCTGCCCCGAATGTACTTTAAGAGGCTACAAAAGGTTGACGTCCGCACCAAATGTACTCCAAGAGCCCACGAGCGCTTGTCGTCTGTCCCGAATGTACTCTAAGACCCCCCAAAAAGGTTGACGTTTGTCCCGAATTGTACTCTAAGAGCCCACGAGCGCTTGTCATCTGTCCCGAATGTACTGTAAGAGCCTACGAACGCTTGTCGTCTGTGCCTATTGTACTCTAAGAGCCTACGTAAAGCCATCGTCTGCCCCGAATGTACTCTAAGAGGCTACAAAAGGTTGACGTCCGTACCGAATTGTACTCCAAGAGCCCACGAGCGCTTGTCGTCTGTCCCGAATGTACTCTGAGAGCCTACGAAAAACTTACGTTTGCCTTTTGACTTGCTCCTTGCTCCTCAGTGCTTGCTCCTTACTCCTCAATGCTTGCTCCTTGCTCCCTAAACTCTGTCCTTGCTCCTTTTAACTTCCTCCCTGCTCCTTATAGTCTGCTCTTTGCTCCTTAATGCTTGTTCCTTTTAACTTGCTCCTTACTCCTCAAAGTATGCTCCTTACTCCTTTTTATTCTTTAATTGCTCTTTTTCACTCCTTTTCTGCTGTTTTTGACTCATTTTGACTCTTTATTTGCTCTTTTTGCTCTTTTTCTGCTCTTTTCGACTCAAATCGACTCTATTCTACTCTTCTCTGTCTCTCTCCTCCTCCTCTTCTTCCACCTCCTCCACTTCTTTCTCTTCTTTCTCCTCCTCCTCTTCCTCCCCCTCCTTCCTCTAAAGAATTGACCTCGTCCGCCAGTTCGAATTTTTAAAATTTGAATTTTCCCGCCATCTGCCATTTAGAAGCATGCCCTAATGACCCTTGACCTTTTCGGCCATTTGAAGCGCGCCCTCACGACGTTTGACCCACAAAAATTCCCGTGCCCAATGACCCACAGGATCAATGGGCACGAAATGGGATTTTTGTCTTTAGGGACGTTCATCTTTAGGGACGTTTGTTTGTAGGGACGTTCGTCTTTAGGGACGTTCGTGTTTAGGGACATTCGTCTTTAGGGAGGTTGGTAAATCCCTCACGAATATTCACGAACGAGCGTGACTAACCGCCAATAATTCGACCTTTGGTGAACTTCTGGTGACATTTAGATGAATTTCCGTTGACCTTAGTTGACCTTTTGATGAGTTTCTGGTGACCATAGATGACCTTTTGATGAAGTTCAGGTGACCTTTGACCTCCTCAAGTTCAAGTTCAAATCTTACGTTATCCACTACCTTACTACTCATATCCATTACCTTTAGTTTTTTAGTATTCATTTTGTCTTTGATATTCTTGGTACCTTTACCCCAAGATTAAAATATCTTCCTAAGTAAAACCGCCTAAAGCCTTCTTACTGAAGTCTTTTGGGGTCTAATATTTGTTAAATTCTTAATAATAAAGATTATTTATTCGATTTTCAGACATGCATAACCATGAGGTTTAGAAAAGACAAGAAGATAAATGAAGAAAAGAAGGATGCCGACTTTGAGCTTCCTTTCTTTTGGGTAACATTGGCGGAAGAGGAGAAACACATTCTGGACAATGGTCCTGACGAGGATGCGTTCTTGACGGCTGTAGAGAAGGGGGATGTCAATACATTTGTGGATTTACTTGAAAGAAGAGAGAAATTGTGGCTGAATATCGAATGTAAAGATGCAAACGGTATGTCAGCTTTACGGATAGCTATATCACAGGGATATTCAGGTAATGTAACACTCTTTAATATGTGACCGTCCATCCCAAACAAGCCGTAAATGCCGCCTTTTGTCATTTTTACTTTTTTAAATATTTGCAAAGACCATGCTTTAAGGACTATGACACGTTAATGAACTTCACACGATTTCCAGATGTCAATTTATGGTCCGCCAAAGGTTGTCAGGGAGTAAAACATATAACTGAGATAAACGCATTCAAAGATCAGTAAGCCCTATATTTTCTGTTGATTGTCTTAAAAATATGCAGATTTATTTCACATTTCCTATCATTTTCTTGAAATGAATTGGTAGTATTTTGTAGCAAGCACGAGGATTGTGAATCTGTCAAAAAATCAATTTCGGCAAATTACGACCTTAACATGTATATTTTCACCTGTAGCGCAAAATAAAGTTTCAGGCATTTACGGCTCATACGGGCTGGACAGTCAAATATCATCGCAAGGTCACAATTTATATAGGGTCGAAACATATTCGGCCTCCAAACAATATTTTCGCAACCAAACATTTGGTCGTGACGTCACCAAATATTTGCGATCGAATTTAAAGTATAAACCGGTAACAAACATTTGAGGCAATGTATATGGCAATTCAACACACGTTCAATTGAGCGTGAAATTTTATTTGGTCTCAACTCGGTGTTGAAGTTATTTTATTTGGAGTCAATCGCCATTTTGACGTCACGACCAAGTATCTGGTAGCGAAATTTTTGTTTGAAGGCCGACTATGTTTTGACCCACAGTCACATTTCGTCATGTGAGTGCAAGAAAGTCGTATCTGCAATGGCTGCCCTAAGTTATTTTTATTTTATACTTTGTCACAAGAATGTGAAAAATCCCGCAAAAATTTTCCCGTCTTAAGTCATTGGTTCTTAAAATGATTCTTCAGGTGACACCGTCACCTGAAGAATCATTTTAAGAACCACTGACCCAAGACTGGAGATTATCCAGTGTGCAGTCAAAATTAATGACAAATGGCAGCTATTGCAGATACGACTTTCTTGCACTCACATGACGATTTGAACCGTCCAAATTAAAGAAACCTAGATTCTAGTTATCATGGTTAAAGAACTGGTAATTTTTTTTTGAAGGGAGCAATATTATAATAAGTTCGATTTTTAGATGGACATTCTGAAATGTATCAAAATCAGAAGGTGTCAAAAAGAGTAAATCAATCTTGGCTATTTTTTGTTACTATTACAAATGTGACCAGCCAGATCTAAAAGTACAAAATGTAGATTTATGTATTACTTGTAAGAGAATGAGACAC
>JXSR01S049391.1:104444-114811 GCA_000969725.1 Ophiothrix spiculata
ATGTTAAGGTATTGAATGTTGTGGGCGGAGCTTGACCGGGGAGGTTTTGAAGATGAATAGATGACGCCTGTCAATCACTGTCATTTAACGGGCAGTCTATTCAGAAAAAACAAAAGAACTTCCCGTACAGCAGATTTCCGGGACTGAAATATCGCTATTTCAAGTAATAAATCGGAAGCTACATAATTTCCGTAAACAGTATTATGTCAAATTCTTCGGCAAACTCATATATAGAGAAAAATGCCTTATTCAAGTTGCCATGCAACATTATTGCGTCGAACTATATCCTTGTTTATAGCTATTATTTAGCTACTATTTATTTAGTAGTAAAAGTTAGCTCAAAGGATAAAAGCGCTTGATTACGGTTAAAAAGGTCCCGAGTTCGAACTCTGGAGATGCCAAAAGTTGAAATTCCCTAGGATAAGGAACTATTAAACTGCTGATTATCTCGTGAAAATCCGTACGAAAGCTGTTCCGGGCTGCGTTGATTTGATGGGCTGATCAAAATTCAGCGCCTATAGAGGTGGCTGCAGAACCTGAAATGATGCTTGGTGTGGAATAAAGCTTATAGTAATCAGCGCACATCTGAAAAGTTTGCTGAGATCGAGTGTTATTATGGGTACTTCCTTAGTCATGAATGAATGTTATATGAATCAAAGACTATCAAGTATCAACTATTAAACAATTCTAATTCTTTTCTAGTCTCTTTTTCGGCGTGATGTACCTATACTGGTCCGTCTTCGGCGTGGAATCCATGGAGCCCCTGACACTGCGAACCCAGGCCTGGATGATGCAGGCTGCCGGCGTGGTACTCTATGGCATGTTCTATGTGTTTGTGGTTGTAGTGCTTCTTAACGCACTTATTGCTGTCATGAGCAATGTGTACAACGAGGTGGAGGTAAGGTTCTGCAGGAGTGGTACTCTATGGCATGTTCTTTGTGATTTTGGTAGTTGTGCTTATGCTGTTATGAGCAATTTGTACAACCAGATGGAAGTTATTTAATGAGAAATTATATGCTCGTGGTAGTAGTGCTCAAAACCCACTTATTTATATACAATGATAAATGTGTATAACGAGGGAAAAGAAGGTTCCTTACGTGGAACTCCATGGCTTGTTTTATATATAATGCTCAAAACCCACTTTCTCATAATTAACAGTATGTGCAACGAGCTGAGACAAGCAGATTCTTGGTGCTTCCCGGGGTTACGGACTCCGTAGCAAGTTATATGCTTGTAGTAGTAATGCTCAAAACTCACTTATTTGTGATGAGAAATGTGTGTAACGAGCTGGAGGCAAGCAGGTTCCTGGTGCTACCCGAGTGTAGGGACTCCATAGCAAGTTTTATATATAAAGACTCACAAAAAAGTATCGCCTCACCTCAAACAAATGGCTCTTGCGCCAATACGGAATACGCTAACGCAATTTGAAGATTGTGTGCGCAAGCGCTGGAGTTTCAGCTTTCATTTGACATCCTATTTCTGACAATTAACTGAGAAACACCTAAGTTAATAATATTTAAGGTCGTTTTGTAAAAGTTGCTTCTTCAAATTACGTTTGCGTATTCCGTATTGGCGCAAAAGCCATTTGTTCGAGGTGAGGCGATACTTTTTTGTGAGTCTTTATATGCTTTTGGTAGTAGTTCTCAAAACCCACTTGTTTATAATGAACAATGTGTGTAATGAGAGACGGGTAAGCAGGTGTCTGGCGTGGTACTCCATGGTATGTTTTATATCTTTGTGGCAGTAGTGCTCAAACCCCATTTGTTTATAATGAGCAATGTGCGCAACGAAGGACAGTCAGAGAGGTGCTGCCGTGGTACTCCAAGGCAACTTGTATGCTTGTAGTAGTTATGCTCAAAACTCATATAATGTGTAACAAGGGACAGCCAAACAGTTTGTCGACATGCATTACATGTCCACTACGTTTAAGGTAGAAGTTCTGTTTGCCATGAACCCATTTGTGTAACAAAATGGATAATGCAGCCTGCCCCTGTGGCACTCTATGGCATACATAGGTGTTCGTTGTAGTAGTGTTGTATCGTCGTCATTGAGGAACATACCGTTAGTAGACAAATACTACATGATTTGAGGTGAAGTTGTGAAATCTATCTTTCCCGAGGTACTTACTATGTGACTATTATCTCGAGGCCACTGGCCGAGGGATAATAGTCTCAAACCAGTACCGAGGGAGAGATAGAATGCACTACTTTACCGAAAAAAAACATGTAGTATTTGTTTTATTACATCTCTCTGTGGCTCTGGGGATGAGGTTGTATGGAAAGTAGTAAAAACTACCAACAGGGAAGTAGTTCTTGATCGGCAAATGAATGATCATGATTTCTTCATGAATATTTATGAGGTTTAAAAATGGCCTACATAACATGTCGTGGAGACTACCGGTGTGGCGCTTTGGGCATGTCAGATTACAACCGGTCTGATAGTCATAAGAGGCTTGAGAGGTAAGCTTAAAACCATTCTTTAATGTTTACTTTTTAAAAGGAAAATGGCGACATAGAATGGAAGTTTGCATCAACGGAATTGTGGATGGATGTATTAATCGATGACGACGTTCTTTCACCTCCGTTTAACCTATTCCCGTCCAGAGAAGTTTTGATCAAATTATGGCAACGCATCAAACAGAAATGCAGACCAAAAAAGGTGGAAAATGCAGTGCTAAATCACAATGGATGTATTTATACTAAAAAGGTAAAATAATACCATACTCCATTGTTGTAGGGTGTAAATATGTATTGTTAGCTATAATATTAGGGAAGTTTTACCAATGCTGCAATTAAAATATGGATAAGATAGCCTGTAGAATTAAGAGCGGGAACATCCTATCTTGTTTTTTGCCTATGTGTTCGCTCCTGAATACTGTGAATCTGAAAAGTGAGGGTTGTTGTCTTGTGTACTGTTCTGCACTGAAGAAAATTTGTGATTTTAATTGATTTGGCATAACCTTGCTCAAACATGCAACCAACATTTAGGTAAAGCACAACCAACAATGTCGCTTTACCTTCTTAAACGAGTAGTTCTTTATATCAATCCCTAGCCCTAAGAATCTATATTAGATATTTAATATCAGTGGTATAATTTTGTTGTTGCAGAATAAACGGACAACGAAAATGCGAAAGAATGGAAAAAGCAAGAAAGACTTTCAAGACTCACAATACAAGGTAATAAAGACTCTAATAATGAATCTATTTGACACAGCATTAAAGCATTCAGATGAAATTGACACATAAAATTCAATATCTTGGGTCCTAGAAAATGCATTTGTTAGCCGCTTCTTCTTGTAAAAATAGCCATAAGCTTTTTGTCTTTCTCTGATTTTGTAGATACCTTTTGGAGTTTGCCATACAGATGCTGAAAGGCTGACTTTTGAACTCTTATGTAATATCCTCGTATGCACATTTTAATGTATAAGGGTGCATAAACCATAAAGGAGATCTGGCTAAATAAGAGTCGGGAAACTGATATGGTTACTCTAGACTGCCCTTACTTCCAGATGTTTGTCCTTTATGAACATAGATTTCTTTTGTTTTGATGTTGCTATCCAAGCAACTGATAGGCTGTATATTCTTCTGGTTTTATCTCAAATGTGAGTTGATGTGGTTTTGGATGCGATTTATCAGGATTCTATTTATATATAATATATTATTAGCATAAATATGCCTTGCTGACTACGGAGGTTAGACTGATTTTTCTGTAGATTCAGGATTGTTAGGTAACTCTACTTTAGACTGTGAATCCTTTGTGAATGTTGGTCCTGTTCCACTGTTTTATGGCATAATTGCCATTGAAACTTTCATATGAATTAGCCAATGCTGGTAAAGAATGATGTCTTGAATAGTTCAACATTTGACAACTTCGAAGTGTAATCCATTTTCTCCGTAGCTCTTGTCATACCGTATTTAAGTCAAC
Source organism: Ophiothrix spiculata (assembly GCA_000969725.1). Classification (NCBI taxonomy): domain Eukaryota; kingdom Metazoa; phylum Echinodermata; class Ophiuroidea; order Amphilepidida; family Ophiotrichidae; genus Ophiothrix; species Ophiothrix spiculata. Next base: position 108,369 of record JXSR01S049391.1, read on the forward strand.
TTGGTAGATGGCTACATCCATATCAAATAGACCACTTTCGTATGTCTCTTAATGCATCTTGAAAGTACCACAAATACGGGACCTTGTGACGTTTCTTGCTCAGTCTACCATATTTGAAGTTCTGCGCATTGCGCACAGCTCGACTGCGCAAGATACGTCACAAGGTCCCGTATTTGTGGTACTTTCAAGATGCATAATGGGACATACGAAAGTGGTCTATTGGTTTGTATGGATAGTACCAAGGATATTTTATAGGGGAACCGATATTCTCCGCCATCTTGTGTCATGGAGCAGAGTTATTGTACCTCCGGATATATTCGGAGTTTGGCCCGATATCCAGGTAGATCGCGTAAATTCTCACTTGACGCATATACAGCGCGTGTGCATTTTGTTTCACACACAAACCGTGTCTGCGTTTCAAGTAGCGTGTATAATTTGCGACTTGCTCTGAGGGTCATCGCAACAGATTAGCGGGAAAAAAGTACGCCACTTTTTTCCCGCTAATCTGTTGCGATGACCCTCGAAGTGTGACACGTGGAGCGTAAAAAACGCCGGAGGTACAATAACTCACCCTCCATGAGCGACAATCCAAGATGGCTGCCGTCCTATAGGTTTACACGGCAGTGAAAAGGATTAAGAGGATTTAGAATTAATTTTACGTTCTGGCGCTTTTCATGTATTTGCCTTCGTGACTTTTGTGTCACATAGTTATATACTTTAATCTATTTTATTCGATTTTGTATACAGCGAGTGATGGCACGCTTAGTGGAACGTTATGTAGGAGCCAAAACTGCAGACGAGGTTAGCGTTGAGGCGGATGTTGGAATGGCTGATATACGAGCTCTACGGAATGATCTGTTATCCCTCAAGTAAGTATGGAAAGACTACTAAGCATGTCTCACGATGCAGTCTAAAACTATCCGATATCCGTAGATCCTTCGTGATTGACTATATCACTATGTACTCCAAAAGAGTGCAGAAATTGCCACTATTTAACACTCTTTTTTGCTAACTAGCTAGCGGTTCCTCCAAACTAGACGCGGTACCTCATAAAATAACAACCTTCTTTGAATGGTTCTCCGTTCACATCTTATTATTTTGTATCATTACGTATATTTTTTCAACTACAGATTCGAAATGTACAATAAACTGTGTGAAACCAACGACGATATTCACAGCACGATTCGTTACGGTAATTCAGTGCTTGACAAATGCAAAGAAACAGACGGGTTATTCAACTATACAGAAGAAGTTCGTGGTAATGTTCTACACCACATTGATTATCTAGTGAATTACAACATAGAATTGCAAGGCACGATGGACGCGGTACCCCCAAGTCGAGCTCCAACTCCACCGCCTCCACCTCCGGAAATGATACCTATCTATATGCAGACAGATCCATTACCTCCACCTCCTCCACCTAATGCTCCACCTCCGCCTAAAATACGTACATTTCATTTTACTCAAACCACGCCTCCCGCCACACCATGTACACCACCGGAGTATGAGGATTGGTTTACGCAAGTGACCCCGCCTCCAACGCCACCAGCGATGGTAGATAAAGCAACAGAAATGGATGCGGCTATTGTGCCACAAGATGTCGGATCTATGGTCAGACGATGGGAGAAACCTAAACCTGTAAAAAGCGCTAGTCTTACTTCTCAGAAAAGTTTTGGTTCTCAAAATAGCTTGGGTTATGGATCTCAAAACAGCCTTGTGTCGCAAAATAGCCTGGGATCTCAGAACAGTCTTGGATCACAAAGTACCGGTAATCTTGGTCAACAGAGCATGCAGAGTAGTTTTGGTCCACCTTATGGTGAGCGCAAAGATCCATGGAGACCACTAGGAAAACCTAAAAGTCGTCCACCATCTCCAGGAAATAAAACCTCAACGGGTCAACGGTCAAATACGAACAAATGGTCATCGAGTCGGTCAAGCAGTACCTCCTCAGGGGCTGGTAGTCTGTCTAGCAGTAAACGGTCATCTCCGATTGGTGGCATCGATGAAACTATCCCGACAATTTCTGTAGGAATGTCATCGGGCAACAAGCAGGCATCTCGTCCTACCAGTTTGAACAAGTCTTCAAATTCCAACAAAACTGGGTCCAATTCTGGAAAAAAGACTAAACCCGCTGCACCAGCACATCCACCAAAAGCTCCTAGTTCGTCTGGAAAGGTTTAGTGAATATATAATCCTTTGAAAATGTATCTACCGCTCATTGAATTACGGAATGTGATATCAAATATAACTTTTTGCAATTGTAGACATTTACATACAGGAGTATTGTATTATTATTCAAATGAATGTCCATAGTGTTTGTTGATAAACAGCAAATATAGATTAAATATTCTTTCATTATAATGAGATAGTGGAATAGTTACCTCAGTATTTCGATGTGAAGAGACACACATCCTCTTCAGGAAACTCCTTAGATGAACGGGCGGAGTTTGCTCTCATGGTTGACCTACGTTGACCTTTAGGTCTTATGAGAGCATAATATAATGGAGGAAGTTTTACGCCTTGGTCATGGTTGAGGTCTGCACTCAAAAAAATGATTATTGCATCAAGTAATTCTGACTCAAAATGATGATTTATAAATACTCATTTTAGCGATTTTTTAAATATTATTCAAAATGAATAAGTACTAAAAACTCAAAATGGGCAAAAACAAGTTTAACATAATTTAATTGTATAATGTTAACTACATTTATTAAGTACAAGCAAATTGTGGAAAAAATGAGTACACTTTACTTAATTTACAACTTCTTGTTATTACTTAATTTAGCAGTGTGGTTGCATTTATTGATACTTTTGAGTACGTCAAACTCAAATCAGTTCAAATTAGTCAAACCTGATATGGACAACTAAATAATTTGCATGTGAGTAAAAACAAGTAGAGAAAATTGTGTAGTATGTACAAATAAATTTTGAGTCATAGCAAAAATTACACTGAAAGAAGCCAAGCTCATGATTATTGATGCTTATCTGGTTAAATAAGATTTAATATACACAAGAAGGTCCAAGACATTCATGTGGTAGTTTTTATATAATGTTATGATGAGTCACTATGGAACATTTATATTTCAAATATAAATTTAAGTTCTGCTCTTTCGATAATATGAATGGCTCTGTGGCGAACACGGTAAAGCACCAGACTCTTGATCTGAAGGACCAGGGTTCGATTCTCAGGTAGGTACAAAGGTAAATTTTCTCATGTCTGTAAATGTCATTAAAAGTTAATATGGAACCAATCAATAAATCCCCTCCTCAAGAAAAAGTGAAATTCGTTCATTTTTTCCTTAACTTTAATTAATTAAGAACAAAGTGTGAGTTCCAACAACTTAGTAATTTTGAGTTACCCGAACTTAAATAAACTTGTTACTGTTAACTTAAAATAAAACTTATGGTAATTACTCAACAAAATCAAGTGTAACCCGGTCACACTTAAATTTATTGAGTAAATGCAATGAATTTTTTTTTGGTGAAGGTTTTCTAATATGAATGGCCGGGACTGGAAAAATAACTTGGACAGCGTCAAAGGTCTTGATCGTGAGGATAGAGAATTCTCCCGATTCGTGCAGGAGGCCATTATATATTTGACCAATGAAATAACAGAAATCATCTACACTAAAAGATGATATATTATATTACTGAACATCATATTGGATATATTATACAATTAAACATTATTCTATGAGCATAAAAGCTGTAGTTTATTTCAAAGTGATAGAAATAGCTCAGACATTATAAATGCATGTATTTCAGTGAATAAGTGTCAACATTGTTCACATACAGGGTGTCCCAATAAAAACGCAACGAACTTTGAACTTTTCTTTTGACAGAACAGAGCACAATTGTGAGCAAACGTAATAATAATGTTTTAGAGTAGACCATTGGCTTTTACAAGATTTTTGTTTTGTTTAATTTGGATCTCTGAATCAAAAGTAATTGCACATTTTGTTAAGACCCGACAAATCTTGATGGTCTGATTTGTTAATCTGTAAAGATTCACCTCTGGTGATGTAATGGGGCACATGTTGAATGGAAATTGCCAAAAACATCACATTATAAGGAGAAGTATCCTATGAATTCATTTCGTGACATAAGGGCCCGATTTAACCCTAACCGTTCAAAATCAAAATCCACGTAGGAAGGAAAGTCCGAATACGTCATATACCGGAGTTAGCAATGGTCACGAAATCGCTGCCATGGCAGCGCGTGCTCGGTGGCTTGACATAGTGACAGTTGGGTTGGGAAGCGAGAGGTCCCGGGTTCGATTCCAGGTTGAAACCCGACATTTTTAACGTGCAGATTTCCGAGGAGAAATTGCTCAGTACGGTCAGGGTTAATGAGAACCTGCTGGTATTAAGCAGGCTGTTGCGTCTGGTTGAGTCAACCTGTTACGTTCCCTTGACGCCGGGCCAAATGAATCACTAACCTACTTGAGTTCTGAAACTCTTTTATCTTCAGGTTTTTCCGTGGCTTCTGTTAAAGACTTGTTAATAACAGTATTATTTTTCATTTGAATACTTTTTTGGTAGAAATTGTATCCTAAACTACCCGATTGTCTCACCAGAAGTAACAAATTCAAGGAATATGAGAGTATCAGGAAGATCCGTATATACTTAAATTTGAAAATTTTGACCTGTTTCAATTAAAGATGAACTTGAAATATAACTTAATGTTAGGTCCAGGTTAGGTAAGATTTTTTGGGATTGATTTTGCTCTAGTTGGTTGCAAAATACCGCCATTGTCTCCTCATTTCAAGTTTTGCATTTCTTTAGTTGGAAGTCTTATCTCACAAATTGGACCAAAATAGATTTAAAGGACTTTTTAAAATTCTTCATATCTTTGAACTGGAGTGATAAAATTAAACGGGACAAAAACCATGTTGTAGATTAATTACTCCACGTTTGAAAAACTTATATTACTTTGACTTTATCTGTTGGCAACTATTTTTAATAACTATTTATTTGCTCGTTGCATTAATATTGGGACAAGCTGTATATAAATTACATGTACCATCGGAATATTATTTAAAAACACCCTGACCGCTATTTTGAGTGTTGGTGCTGTCCGACTGTCTATAGGACCATACATATACTTTAGTTTTGTACACCATCCATGTAAAACGTCCACGTAAGACGTTATCTATCACACAGATATCACGCAGAAAATTTGTCCCCTAGATGACGCTCGAGAGAGTCTAGCATGTTTCCATGCTAGATCCTGTCGGAATAGTAGTAATAGTAGAGTAAAACATGCTACACCCTCTGGAGTATACAAAACATTCTCTGTGTGTTCTATGATTGGTCCGAAGCGGTTCACATGACTTCTTACGTGTTTAGATTGTCCATTCCATAAAATTGTATTACTTGCTTAATAGACTATTCTGCGCCATGTTTAAAGGGAAAGTCATCAATCCAAATCCTTTGTAAGGTGCCAATCGATAAAGCATGTAAGTCCTTTTAAAGTCAGGGGGGGGGGGGGCGGTCGGAGACGCTCTATTTTTCTATTTTTAAACTTTTTAATTTATATTTTTGCTCGAGGATGTTATGATTTGATTTTGTTTTCAAAACATTTTATTTTATTTTATTTTATTTTATTTTATTTTAATTTAATTTATTTTTAGTTTTTTAGAAAGAAAAATCTCTGTGGTCTTGCCGGGGCTCGAATCCACAATCTTCTGTTTGGAAGTCTGACAGCCTTTGCATCGGGGCATGAGATTAGAATTCCTGATATCTTTTCTCACGAAGTAAGGGCTAAGAGTAAATTGTTCAATTGTGTTGGGGGTGGCCATCTTTCACTTTCTCCTTTTCTTGCTATCTTTTCTATTTTCGGCATCTTTTCAAATAAGCATTGGCCAGCATGCATAGATTAGCCATTTCTGGCTATCCAGGTTGGTACTTTTGTATGAGCTTGGAAGAGACCCTGAGTTCATCATGGATCTAATAGCATATGTCCGTCATGGACCAACCGAGGTAAACAAACAATAAACAAACTGACGCTTTAGCCATTAGGCTACCGAGATGGCTGGCGATCTATTTAAAAAAATAACATTTATACATGACGCATACAACATCGCCATTTGAATATATTTTCATAAATCGTCCGATTATCTATGTGACTATATCATTAGTGACAACGGAACATTTGCTAAAGAGATCACCTCACAGAATATCGTACACAAGTGTAGTTTCTTCTGCAATTATCATACTGGCAGTAAATGCTTTAATCACGTTAATAGGTTATATGCAAATGAGCTTACAATAAGCAAATAAGCAATTTAAATATAGGAACAACTTGTTCGTGAGTTTTTTTAATCTTCTTGACGTGACCTGTCTGATAACAGTAGGGCAGCAACTGCGAAATTTGCATAATTTTTTACCGTAATACGCGGTCACGTGACAGGGTAACATGGCCATTTATTTACATCGTGAAAT
>JXSR01S049402.1:4025-14814 GCA_000969725.1 Ophiothrix spiculata
AGTCGTTATATTTGATAAACCATCTTTACATTTTGGATACAAAAGGGTTCAAAGATTTCATTTCCACAAAAAACTCAAAATTGACCTTCCCATCATATTTTGGTATAGTTCAACTTTATCGGCCTCTAGCGCAAAATGGAAGTTGCCGACAACTGGTCCCTTTTGCCGCGACGGTACACATATTACCTTTTTTAAAGAGGTTTCTCTCACCCCTGATATTAAAGGATTAATATAATATTTCTACTACTAGTAATCATATCCATTTATTAGCCAGTCACAAGTTACTTCCCATTTGGTAGTTTTGACTATTTTCTTACAACATCATCCCCAGTTTCACAAATACTACATGGATGTATCTTGAGATAGCTTTCTATCTTCCCCTCGGTACAGACTTTTATCCCCCAGTTTTTGACATCAGGAAAATAGTAACTATAACATAACTAGTGCCTTTGGACCAAGGAAGTTATAGGGGAAACAGGGTTTCTCCGCCATTTTGATTTCATCGCCGTGTAAATCCTATGGGACGCCAGCCATCTTGGATTGTCGCTCATGGAGGGTGAGTTACTGTACCTCTGGCATTTTACGGCTCCGCGTGCAACACTTCGAGAGTCTTAGCAACGGATTAGCGGGAAAATTAGCGTACTTTAATCAAAGCAAGTCGCACTGCACGCTACATGAAACGCAGACACGGTTTGCGCGTGAAACAAAATGCACACGCTGTATATGCGTCAGGTGAAGATTTACGCGATCTGCCTGGATATCGGGTCAAATTCCGAATATATCCGGAGGTACAATAACTCTGCTCCATGATCGACACAAGATGGAGGAGAAACCCTGTTCCCCCCTATAACTTCCTTGCTTTGGACACATAGCATACAACTATATCCATGTAGTATTTATTTGTTTTAAAAAACCGTTGTTTCATATATCAATGTGATAGATATAAGATGTGATGTAGATATAAGAAAAAGAATTACAGCCATTGCTGTTTTTTACCCCAAAAGTGCTTTCACCATTTTTTTGTTTTGTTTTGTTTTAGATATTAAGTTATCGACAAAGCAAAATAAAGTTGCACTAAATTGAAAAAAGAAATGCTTTAATTTACAGAAATAGATAGATGAAGAAAATACACATTAAGTATCAGATGTGTAGAAGCAAGTTGTAGAAACTTTATCCATGTGATTTTGAAACACCCCGCAGACATGTTAAACAGAAAAAATAGTGTGTCTCACATACTTTGGTAAAGAAGCTATAATAGAATACTTTTTTTTGCAAAATGAGCTATGAAATTATAGAAATGATTTTTCATTATCATGACCGTATTGTATTTTGCCAACGTCATAGCCAAATTTGGCATTTCTTTTGAAAACTGATACCCCTGCCCTAGAAAATAAGCTTTGCAAATCATAGACATTCCTAGTGTCCTTTGCTCATGTTACAACCAATTTTATTTTTAAGCTAATACCCCTGGCCTGTAAAAATAGAGCTCCTTATTTGTGTATAGTCTGTTGGAATTGCCATGGCCAGTGAAGGTTATGCAACAAAATGTTCCATATTCTTATGTGAGACAATAAATGAGACAAACCATTTCTTCCGTAGCTTGTAAGAATAAACACGATTTTCAATTTTATCATAGTTTTGTTCTGAAATGGAAATATATAACCTATATAACCTAATTTTCCGAGTTTTTGAGTCGTTTGATGAGGGTAACACACCAACTATTTTTAAAGGCCTTACAGGATCAGCCTACCTCTTGTTAACGTGATTGTACACAATGTATCGACGCAGACAAAATAACAAAAAAGGCAAATTGTGAAATGTTAGAAGGATGACAGAGATAGTTTACTTTACTAATCTAATAATCATCCTCATATTACCTGCATGAAATGCATGATGGAGGAGAGGTGATATGTCTTCATTTGTCGGTTATTGAATTAGGTGTCAATGCGATATGGCAGATTGGATTGGGTAGAAAGCTGTTTGTGAAATGAACTGGATTAGATTGAGATGAGAGCTTCAGAAGTTTGTTTTTCTCTAAACTTGATTGTAAAAATATGTTGAAAAATTCAGTCAAATAAACATATTCACTTGTTGTTGAATTTTTAAAAGATAAGACCTATTTTCCTCCTCTTCATCTTTCTCGTCCTCCTCCTCATTATGATCCTCCTCATCATCCTTGCCGTCCTCATCATCCTCAAAATCATCTCATCGGATCAGTCTATACTTCTTATGAGCAATTTGGTATAACAAGTCTCGGGCGACAAAAACACATGGACGTATGGATGCATCTTTGTTGAATTGCAATGGACAACTCTGTAGCTTGTGTGAATACATAAATATGTACTTTTTGCACTGATTATCTGCAGTCATTCAAAGCACATTTGCAAGAACATTTTATATTTGTTAATATTTCATAGCTAAGGATCTTAGCTGATGAGCTGATTACAAGAACAATTTATATCTGTTAATATTTTCCAAATGTGTTTTCAATACTTCTCTGATAATTATTTTATTATCCATTTTTCTTTTCCAGGCAACGGAGACCCTGTTCAAGATGATTGCAGCCAGGGGACTCATCAAACCCATTCCAAATGGAGAGGTATGTTAAAAAATCTTCCCTAATCAGTACTATTTATCCATTCTAGAGATATTACTGTGTAAGTCCCCAACTCTAAATCATCCTTGTGGGTTTTAATCCAATGCAATTTTGCTAGCAATGTGTGTAGTGTCTTTGAGCAAGTATCTCACCTTCATGTGCTCCTTTCTAACTGGGTGTCAATGGGTACCGGCATTCTGAAATGCTTGGAAGGTAACAGATTGCTTGCAAGGAGGGGTGGCAAGAGAAGATATAGTGTGTATCCCATAAAGCATTTATTGCTTCCTATGGGAAATTTTGTACAGAAAGTCATGCGAGTCGTTAGTGATGAAACATGCCCTAAAATGCAAGATTACAACAATTAACATTGATTTTTTGGTATTTCATCACTAACTTCTCCTATACAAACCATCCCGTAGGAAGCAATGCATGATGGGATATATATGATATCTTCTCTTAGGGGTGGCGATCCACTCACTGCAAATATAACAAAAAAGTGGAGTCTGGATTGATCGCTTCGAAATAGAGATGGGCACTCTGACCTGTGCAAATACAGGTCATCCCTTTTGCCTTTACCTTTATTTATTGTCATTTTGTATAGATATTTAAGGGGTGAAAGCACATCACTCATTGTTTCATTTTTGCAAATTTATTTTTTACCATAACTTTTGAACAAAGTGCTTAAAGTTAATAAAAGTATACATTTCCAGAAAGGAATTTTCACAAGGAACATGATGGTGATGTTGATTTTTAACCAAAAATCACATTTTTTGAGAAAATCACGAAAAACACATTTTTTGGCCATTTGGGTTTCCAACCAAGATAAATATAACATTTTTTGAAAAAATGACCTAGGAATGGGTATTTTAATTCTAAACACTCACTCGCATGTTGCGTCTTTTTTACTTTTTTGGATTTTGGCCAATTTTTTGATTTTCATGCCAAATAAGGTCAAAAATTCACTATTTTCCATTTTTGGCCATTTTTTGACCTTATTTGGGATGAAAATCAAAAAATTGGCCAATAGTTCAAAAGTTATGGTACAAAATAAATTTGCAAAAATGCAACAATGAGTGATGTGCTTTCACCCCTTAAGTACTTTTTCCACAGAAATCCAGTAGATACAGGAAATTGCATATGTGTAGTTAGGGTCAGATATGGTATTAGCTGGCTACTGCAACATTTTCCCAGAACAGAATTGTTTATGAGGTTCAGGTTTCTGCTATATTATCCTTTAAATTCCTCCTTTCATATATCTCCATAGACATGTTGTTTTCCTGTTTTGAATAGGAAACAGCATTATGATGGTCAATGTATCTTTAAAGTAAATGAAAAACAGGTAAACACACTTATTGACAGTAAGGGGGTTGCTTCTGTCCAAAGGTGGATACTCCAATACCTTGACAAAAACACAGAAAAGGGGTACTTTTTCACAGAGAAATATACCATTTATTTCAGGATGTCAAAAATATGAAACAATCAAAGTTAAATAAAAAATATGTTTAAAAGAAAATGATTTTTGTAGCGAAAGTGATTCAGGTCATGCTTTTGCATGGTTACATGCTTTTTATGGAAAGCGTGACTTGAATAGCTTACATGACACTTCAAAACTCACCCATTGGTTAAACCATGGCGGTTCTGGCCAATCAACAACCGGTTTAGTTTTGAACTGGCTCCCAATTAAGGTATGTGGCTTTTTGATGAATTTCTAAAATCTCATCTGTGCTAATGTTGTAGGGTCAATTTAGATGAGCCAAACTCAAAATTTGTATCCAGACCAGTGCTCCTGCTGAGGCCGTATGATGTGCCACTGTGTAGGAGATGCTTTTTCTTACTTTTCTTGCTTCTTTCCAGTTTTCAGCCTCAGCTATATGGTCGAATTTTTGCAATCTCAAAATCATTAGAGGAAACATTGATCTGATCCACACCTGGGAACACAAGTGCCCCTTCCCTGAAGTGGTGACTGCATCATTCGATGGTCAATGGAATATAAATTGGCTAGATTGGAGTATCTAATGACTTTATCCAATGTTAAGTACATTGAGTGTGTCCCTTGGGTCATTAGCAAAGATAAGCATGCCATATGATGCGCATTGTTGATGTTATTACCCCCTCATGGGAGAAACTAATACTATGCATCAATGATCACAGACATAACAGGCAGGAATAAGTGTGAAAATGAATCCAACTTTTAGGGGCTGTCCTGTAGGTTGTAGGTTGATGAAATGGGGATGGATAAATGGCAGGTTATGAAGCAGACCAGAAGATGGAGGACGCGCAATAAATTGCCTGTTTACCTAACTGCTTACTCAGATTTTATGTTGTATTCATCCGTGGTAGCGCCTGTATATTTCAATGCGTAAATTAAAAGAAAGGTAGTTCTTTAAAATAATCAGAATATCTTTTTAGTTTTCTGGGGTTGAAGTCCCAACCTCAACGGTTTTGAAATCTGCATATTTTTATACACTAAGTAAGGGCATAAAATGAAATTTTTGAGATTTAGTTAAAATTTAAGTTATTTGAATGGGAGTTTCAAAAATTTCCGCCGCCCCCCCCCCCCCCCCCCCCCCCCCCCCCCTGGCGCAGACAAGTCCAGGGTTAGTTAAATAGAGTTATGGCCACGTGCAAAAGGGGATTTATGATCAAGGACCAAAATAGATATGATGCATGACCATGATATAAACTGGGATGTGGTCTGGGGAACCTGTTACACATCTTCACAAATATGTAATGTTATTAAGACGGGTCTCTTCCCTCGCTTTTATCACCATTGCAGCCTGGGTTCGATTCCCGGTCGAACTAAGATTATACGTGAATTTTAGTTGCCAATCCATACTCTTCCTCACAGGTTTTCTCTAAGCACTTTGGTTTCCTTCTGCATCTAAAATCAAAAATTCTTTCCACTATACTGTCTTTCACACTATGGAGGCATCCCTTGAATTTAATGCATACTGCACTATTAGGATTGGCCTGGCTTTCAGCTGAATGTTATAAAAAATATGACCACTAAATCAATGATTTGTGTCATTTTCCTGGCTCTTTCAGCCCAGTCTTTTACGAAAAACCAAGTTTAATATAGGCTGAAGTCCTCCAGCCCAGAATATTACCATGTTGATATTGTTAAAGGTTGGATTCAAGTCCTCTAGCCCTGTGGATTACTATATTGATATTGTGTAGATTGGAACTGAAGTCCTCCAGCCCTGAATACTAACGCGTTGATATTTTGTAAGATGGGACTTGAGTCTTCAAGCCCTATTTATTGCTATATTAATATTGTCCACATTTTACTTGGGTCCCCCAATCTTGAATGTTACCATATTGATATTGTACAAATTAGGTCTTGAGTCCTGTGGCCCTAAATCTTAGTATGTTGATGCAAATTGACCTGATCTCTTCAAGCCTGAATACTATGTTTCCTGGCTAAATTTACCATTTAGATATTTGTGCAAAAAGGGACAGAGACTGGGGGCAGTCCCATTCTGGAGATGATGCGTATGTAAGGCTCAAAAGACCCCCTTTTCAGCGTCGCTGTCACCCAAAGACGCCTAATTTTTTACTTCTGCATGTGCTCTCACCTAAAGACCTGACAAATTTTTGTATTTTTTTGTCATTGAATACCAAATTTCTTTCACTGAAAGCCAAATTTGCTCACCGAATGCCAAATTTTGCTCACCGAATGCCAAAAATCATGCTGACCCCTCATTTTTTGACCAATACACCTCAAATTTTTGTACTTTGCTCTCATCGAATGCCAAAATTCAAGTTCTCACCCAATGACCCTTATTTTTTTTGAGCCTGTGCTCTCACTGAATGCCCCAGCCTGTCCGAGCGCTGACCTTGCACCCTAACCATTTTATATATGACTGCCCCCGCCCCCGGGCGTGAGGTCTCTATTCTTAAATCTTACTGTTGGTGGTGTGGAAATGGGACTTGAGACTGAGTCCTGAATATTACCATGTTAATATTGTTGGAATTGTGAAATACAATCCTCTCCTGAACCCATCTAGCTGTCTAGACAAGAGACAACCGTGACGGAAAGTCTAATTAGCGTGACAATGTCATTTAGATATTTCGAGTTGTACAGCTAATTAGGTCAGATATCATTTTAAGAATAAAACATGTTGGTTTGTCTGAAAGGCTTGTAACTATGACCTTTTGTTTTTCTTTTTGTAATTTAACATTGGTAATTTAGCATCCTAATCAGACTTAGAGCTTGTGCAATCGTCACCGACATTAAAGGAGTGAGCTTTATGGTTTAATCAACAGTTCTTTTTTCAAAATTGTTCAAATTTTGGTAGCAAAATATTACTGATTTTTTAAACCCCATTTGAAATTTCAGCTGAGAAAGAAAGAAAGAGTTCTTTAGGCTAATGGCCAAGTAAGCCTCATTTGGGTCCAAGATCTTTCTTTAATTAAATCAGTTTTGGATGCAGGAGGAAGACCGGAGTACCCGGAGAAGAACCTGCGGAAGCGAGCATGGACTGAAAACCAAATGCACATACAGCGCCAGGACCGGGAATTGAATCTGGGATTCAGTGGTGTAAAGCAAGGGAATTACCGCTGCGCTAACCAGCTTCCCCAGAAATGTCCTTTTTTTTTAATATTTACAAGCACATGTATAGACAACTGAGAAATATGAAAGTGCTCATGATATTAAAATTATTTGGCTGAAAATTTATAAAAATTAAATTAAACTGAAATTTGAAAGTGAAACCTTTTTATTGATCATTCATACGAAATTGAAAACTAACTTTTGAAAAATTGGACCTGGCACCATTAACAGTGTTCATGATAAACAAAGGTGTCCGCTGCTCAAGAAATCCGCTGCCCTTGATATTGTGCTATGCAATAACTGGGATTGAGTTTCATCTAATTGCCTTGATTAGAAGCAGACCATGATGTGAAGTCTGATTAGCGGAACGAAAATGGTGTGAAACAACGTAGTACAGTATGGTGGAAACTCATTACAACAAAATCTGATATATGAAAAAGCCTTGTTATCAAGAAGCAATTTTCCTGTACCACTTTACTAATTTGTTTTGTTTTATTGTTTTTAAAGGTCTGACAAAACAAAATGTGCATAAAGAAGTAATTTTTCTGTCCCCAGCAGCTTTGCTACACCATGAGTTTTTTCTGTATTATGAAATCTTGAATAATATTCTGTTTAAGTTGACAAATTTGGTGTTAAAATCGAGTACATAATGGTCATAAAGTTTGAAAACATTCATGCCTTAAAAGTTGGTCCTGTTTTAGTGATGATTTGGCACCCTTAAAAATGACAACCAGTGCATCATGTTTACTGTGTTTCATGCAGCCTATAAATGTAACATGAAAAATATACAATAAAAGAATATAGGAAAATTGGATAAATTTCTTGTCACATTTTTTTGAAGTAATTTTTGCATATTTGATCAAAATGTGTTTACAAAATTTCAATATTTAAAAACAACAAAACAAAATAAAAACAGACGAAGTACCATTTACTTTAATTGTCACATATTGCTGATTTAGATGTGTCTCTCTTAAGAGAAAACCAATGTACTTAGGTGTGTCTTATTTGCAATACGTATGGTTAAGTGCGGGTCCGAGTCAACACATTATTGCGCTACTTAAGACAAGTGTTTTGCTGATTCTCTTCCTGTCTAGAAGACAGTTTACAAAGGGGAATTCTAACTCAACATTATACAACATTAACTTAAAAGCCTTTTTTCTCAAAGATTACCTGAAGGCAGTTATTTTTCTGAATAATTGATATTATTTTCCAACTGGAGAAATAGTAAGTGGATTTTTGCTATAAGAACTTTATTTGAATTTTTTTGATTTGAATTTTTTTTACTTCTTTCTGTTGTTAGCTATACTTTGAACACACCTTGAAGCATTGTACCATTATCTTGTTGTAGAAGGATTGCTTGGGTCTAGCCTTTTAAACCCCAATATGGACAAGTCCTTTTTGAAAGTGATAAGGGTTTATAATACGTGGATGCTGATTCGCTTACGTCTAGAGACTGTTTACAAAGGGGAATTCTAACTCAATGAATACATTGTACAACATTTCTTTAATAGTCTTTTTTCTCAAAGATTTACTGAAGGCAGTTATTTTTCTGAATAATTTATATTATTTTCCAACTGGAGAACAATATTTTTATAAGTAGATAATGTTTAAACTTCTACACTACAAATTATTATCGCTTACTCATAAGTTTGAACATTATCTACTTATTTTATACCACTATGTATGAATCTTTATTATTAAATATTTTTTATTGTTTGATTTTAGATTTACATTTTGCATATACTCACATCCCATATTGACGCATGGTGAGCAGGAGGTGAATTTATGCCATGGTAGCATTGAAATCCCATTTTGGGTTCTCTGAAATAATGCAGTATTGAAACTCCAATTTGGCTTCTATAGCCCTGGGTATGGCTGATCTTTTGGTGTATGGCTTAAACATTTAAATTTACCTCGTGTGGTCTAATGGAAAAGAGCAAAATTCTGAATCAGTAGGTCGCAAGTTCGATCCTGCTACAGCCAACGGGTTATGTCCTTGGGCAAGACATTTAATCTCAATTGCTTTGTCAACCCGAGCGATATTGGAGTATTGGGGAGATGTTATGGTACATTACAATCTAAGTGTGGATAGCGTGTGCACTTGGCAGGGGACTCCTAGTTAAAAGCGAAATGATTGTGACCGTGACCTGACGTCATCATCATAATAGGCAGCAGCGCTCTGAGATTTGTTAACAAGTTTAGCAGTGCTATATACAAGCTGTATATTACGTTTTTGGACACTTTATATACAGGAGTCTTGAACTTGGCAGGCCTTATTTCCTTACACATTGTTGTTACATCTATATTTTTTGATGTTAATTACTGTAAAAATTGCAATTGTGGAAAAAATAAATTTATGTTATGTTATGTTATGTAATGTTTCCACTTAATTGAGAGCCAACCATATTTTTAGTCAATTTGCATAGCCTGAATTTCAAAGCTTGATATCTGTTTTCAGTTGAAATTAGCAAAAATTGACCAAATGTTTTGTATGCTATGGCCACATTGAAAAAATGTTTCATCTGACCATTTTTGCTTCCAAATTTTTGCCCCAATTGTTTCATTTGTTTGACTCCCCATTGAATCCTGGTGCTGCAACTGAAGGTCCCCATTTTGAATCCAGATGGAGCAAGAAAGTGACTGGGGCTAACTTCAGACACATCTTTAATTTGGACAATATTTTCTCTTGAAGATGGAAATCAAAGTATAACGACCTGTTTACCACAAGTGTGCATTTCTTATAAAGCAAGTTGGCTGTATGACACTGGAGGGCCATGCCAGACTTGAATTGGGCATTTGGTTTTTCTGCCACCTAAAATACAAAATAACTTCTCATATTAATTTTCCATCAAGCATGGAATAAGTCAATAGAAAAATTCAAGAACAAATTTGAATCTAGACAACCAGAAATTTACTTACTTAGAGCAACCGACGTTGCGGACGAAACCATCGTCCTTCAGCTGGGTTGTGATGTAGACTTTGAGACTAGTTGGACACAACCCAGCTGAAGGACAATGGTTTTGTGTGCAACGTCGGTTCCTCCGAGTAAGTAAATTTCTGGTTGTCTAGATTCAAATTTATTCTTAAACTTCTAACAACCCAGATGAATGAGAGTATACACTATCAACAGAAAAATGTGTACCTGGTATGATTGTGTATACTCTCATTCATCTGGTATAGGTGATATTCAACTTTTATGATTTTGTAACATATTCTAAAGCTTCTTCATTTTTAAATCTAACCCCACTGAATCTCACAATATCCCATTCCACAAAGTTTAGAAATTCACCCAAGTCCAAATACATCATAGACCAGAGTTAGCTATGATTCCGAAATCACTGCCATGGCAGCGCCTGCTCGGTGGCATAGACCAGAGTTAGCTATGATTCCGAAATCACTGCCATGGCAGCGCCTGCTCAGTGGCTAGACAAAAATATCGCTGTTTCTCCCTTTCTGTGTAATACAAAAAAAAACCTCGGTTATTCTTAACATTTTACCTGTAAAAAATTTTTAATTTTTCCATAAATATTGTCTGATATCATTTGCTTAAAGATGTAAAATTTGTTGTATTTTATTTGTGTAATTTAGTTTGTAAAGCGCTTTAAGTTTTACATATTTGTATCAGTAAGGCGCTTATAAAT
>JXSR01S049402.1:22389-42842 GCA_000969725.1 Ophiothrix spiculata
CCCCCCCGACAAAAAATTTACCTGCCTGATTTTTAACAATTAAATAAACAAAAACATCACTATGCCCTAAGCTCTTAAATATTCAAAATTTGCCACAATTTGTTTTTCCACACACAAAAATAAAAATGTGTGTGGTTTTTATCCGCCATGTTGGGCAGGTAACTTTCCATTTTTTTCTTCCCGACACCAAAGTTACCCGCCATTGGCTGTCAGGCGGGTGCTAATGTCCAGCCCTGCGTATGACGGCCTTCCTGCCAATTACAAATTTGCCAACAATGTCCTGACAATTTTGTAACCATTTTGTACAAACTTCTAATGGTTAAAAAAGTTGCCATTTCAATTTGTCAAATAATCATCAGCATACTGATTGTAACTGGTCGTGCATAGTATTTTGACCAAATCTTTAAGAAAGATTTCTACTTCAGGTAAAGTGAAATGTTGAGCATCCTTATTTTTTTCAATTATTTTTTTTGTATATTTCATATGTAACTCTATGAAATCTGGTTTCAGAACCCTAGATCATAATTATAGTTTTGCAAGTGATCAATAGATATGCTTTCAATGACTATGGTTTTTGATATTACCCGGCCTCCTTATTTCTTTTTAAATATTTAATATGTAACTCTATGAAATATGGTTTCAGAACCCCAGATCATAATTATAGTTTTGCAAGTGATCAATAGATATTTTAAGCAGATTCTGTTGCCAACAAACCCCCTTAATCGTTAAATAAAACAATTTTGTTTTAAATTGCTCCATCAAGAATACACTATTTCTTTCAAATTTAGCTTTTTAATTTGTTTTCCTATTTTTATTTTCAAAACATTTTCTCATCAAATGATTTCTATGTTATTTATTCCACATAAAATCCAGACATTTCCTTAAAATCTCATTTAAATACTTGGAAGGTTTCCTTTAAGAACACACACCAGTATAATAACATGGCAAGTGTGTGTTGATGTGAAAATGTGTACAGGTTTGTACTCTCTGAATAGGCTTTAACTATTTTTTGGTTAAGTTTTATTTTATTCACATTCTTTGGTATATATCAAATAGGACTAGTTAACAAATATTCAAGGTTTGTTTTGTGTGAATATTATGAACAGACTTTGAGTGTCCAGAAAAATGGTTTTGGAAAGTTTAGATAGAGACATTCTGACCCTATCCTATGTTCATCACAACCTATAGCAAAAAATAAACATTTTTATGATGTATCTATTTTCTCTTTGTAGGCTCACCAAGATAATCTCCAAATAAAACCAAAATTTATACAACAGTTACTTTGTAGACAAGAAACCTATATGGAAACTGTTTTACATAGGATTATATTCCATGATGTTTTTAGTGGTGTGTGCCCATAAATTATGGATGCTCTTAATGGCATCAACAGCGGATGTCATATTGAACTGTATTCATATATTCTGTAATTGCTGAAATTTGAATAATGTTTTCTTATACACACACTCAAATTGCGTGCGTATATAAGAAAACATTATCTTGCTATGGCTATTGATGTAATAGCCACTTGCATGGTCCAAAGATAGAAATGAAAGTATTCTTTTATAGAATTGATTCCATTAAACACAGATGATTCATAATGTGTGATTGGAATGCAAGAAAAGAATCGCATGTAAATTTTTATTGATGTTATAAAAGATGATTATGATTAGATTAAACTTGTAAATTTTGTGTTCGTTTCTGCGATGTTTTAAGACGCTGGGAGTAGGAAGCGATGTGCTGCGCATAAGAATGAGGTCATTATGAAGCTTTGTTGAAATTACCTTAACTTGCTACAGGCTACGGAGTTTGCTAAGATTAAGGGTACACAGTCTATGTGTATATTGCTTGGCTGTGTATAATAAACCTGGAATTACAGACTTAATTAAGTCTGAAAATACCTCTGTTTCTGTGTCGCATTAAGTGTTGCCGTTTATTGATGCATTTGACAACATAGACATAAATGCTCATAAGCTTGTGGAAACAATTATTATATCATTTGACAAGTGACTTACAAAACTAAAAGGTACACCAAATTTTTTTGACACAGCTTGCACAAACAATTATTTTAAAATTTTGTGTGTAATTTTATCACCAATTTTGATATGAAGTCGATTTTGGCAGTATTTCAAACCAATTTGCACAAACCACTATTTTTAAATTTTATGTTTAATTCTATCTCCAATTTTGATATGAAGTTGATTTTGACATTATTTCAAAACAATTGATGACATTTTAAACAAGTATGATGTCTTTCAAAATGTCAAAATAAAGCGACAAACCCTGTAAATTGCTTTTGAGTAACAATTTATGAAAGTGGTACTGCATGTCTTCTCAGACCGACAAAATGAATTATTGAGGTGCAACTACACCTCCCACACCCACTCGCTACGCCACTGCCTATTTTTGTGGCTATCAGTAAGCCTTCAGCAACAATCTCTTTTTGATGAAGACAACATGATTGCCTGGTATGTTTGATGTGTTTTCAATGAATCAGTGGCTGTCATTGCGAGTCAATGCCTAGCGAGAAAGATGATCATCTCCATCTATCTAAACAGTTTCAGGAAGTTTTGTAGAATTTTACCCTATTTGAACATGATGTTACATTTATGTTATAATGTATATATCACAACATATTCTAACAAAGGCACCCTCACTATTGTTTAATGTGGAGTCATGTTTTTGTGATTGGTTAGGATCACATATTCTGATTGATCAATACATTAAATTTCCTTATGCATCTGATCTTATTGTAAAATTTATTGGAATTTTTATTGAATATTTCTTAAAGTAATTTCCGTCAAATATTTCGAAGCCCTTTGAGACAGGAATATATTCTGATTGATCAATATATAAATTTCCTTATTCCTCTGATCTTATTGTAAAATACTTTTGGAATTTTCCTGGAGTATTTTCTGTCAAATATTTGAAGCCCTTTAAGACAGATTGTTTACCCTTAATTTTACCAGTCAATGCGCCATTGACAGAAAAGTTAACAATGCCACTTACAATAATGTCAACCAATTGTGCCACAAAGGATGACAGCCACAGGCTCCCAACAAATATCTCTACATCGGCAGCAAGCAAAAGAATTTCTCCGCAAAATTGGCTTAATTTGATATTGTGAAGGGGGCAAGGGGTCAGTCCCTTGTTAGCTCGCAATTGATAAAAAGAGAGTTAAGTTTCAAGTAGAGGTTGTGCTATGTTTGATAATAAAGATGAAAACTGAGAGCTGGGAGACTTTGCCTGGCAGGTGCATTGCTGAGTCATCACTTGGATTAGTAGATGGAAGAAAAGTGTCGCTTCTTGGGCCAATTTTGGTTACAGATGGGGTGTTCATATGAATGTTGTCACTCGGATTAGTAGATGGAAGAAAAGTGTCGCTTCTTGGGCCAATTTTGGTTACAGATGGGGTGTTCACATGAACATTATCACTCGGATTAGGAGATGGAAGAAAAGTGTCGCTTCTTGGGCCAATTTTGGTTACAGATTGGTTGTTCACATGAACGTTGTCACTCAGATTAGTAGAAAGAGGAATAGTAATTCTTCTTGGGCCAATTTTGGTTACAGATGGGGTGTTCACATGAACGTTGTCACTCCGATTAGTAGACAGAAGAATGATTTAACTTTTTAGGGGTTGCTTCATGGTTGCCTGCAGGTTCTTGTTGGATCAACCACCCAGAACCAGTAGACAAATCGCCGGTTGAGTTTGAAGCCGCCATCTAACTGGTTTTGGTAATAGATGAGATGTTCAGATAAGATCATTAGTAGATGGAAGAAAATTGTTGCTTCTTGGGCTAATGTTGGCCACAGATGGGGTGTTCACATGAGATGAGAGTCATTGCTCAGATTTACATGGAAGAATATGGCTGCTTTTGGGCTAAATTTTGGTACAGATGAGGTGTTCACATGAAAGTCATAACTTGCAAAAATGGTTTTGCTTCTTGGACCAGTTTTGGTAAAGGATGGGATGTTCAATTTCACTGCAAACATTAATTAGTCAAAAAACATGTATTATACATGCAGAGTGATTTTTCATAAATGTCTTTGAAATGTTGAAAAACAATTTTTAACAATAGTTTCCATCTCTAAATTTTCAATTTGTTATCAGTTGACTATTAAGTTAATTGATAAATGATTAATTGCATGACTAATTAGTGAATATCAAATATGTCTTTAATTAGACAATTGACTAACTGAATGACTCCAAACAGTGGTCAGCGAACACTTGTAAAGTGAGCATAGGCCATGTGGAATTACAAATCTGTGAGGCATAGTGCACTATAAATCCCCAGTATCTATTGTTTTAATCTTCCATTATTCCGTATAGACATATGACACAAACGTCATACTGTAATGTATTAAAAGAGGGGAAATTGTAAAAACCTTTTGTTATAGCTCTTCCCTCCTTCCTTCCTTCCTTCCTTCCTCCCTCAGCTGATTTTAGTCAATCACTAAAATTATATTTCACAAGTATTTGCTAAAGGAAATGTTTTACATTACTTTGATAACAAAATTGATGACAGAAAAGTATTATTGCATTTATCTTCTTCTTATTTTGAATTGAATTTCCATTAAGAGCAGGTTATTTTAAAATATTTCTTAAATATTAAGAACAAATAAAGTGTTGCATATGGAAAGTTCCTGTAAGTTCGCTGCCAAGAAATTGGTTTTGTACATATACGAAAATAATATAACAGATTGTAGAAGCCGAAAAATAGTTTGGAGTCAGTCTTGAAAAGGTTCATCAGAGTAGTTGAAGTAGAATAAGCAAACTATTTCTTTATAAACATATCAAATTTACGGGGGGTGGGGTGGGGGGGGGGGTATACAACCTAAATCACATATATGACCATATCATCAAGGAATCATCTAGAAACTCTGGAACTGGATGTCGGCACAAAAGCCATCATGCCATCATATGTGATCAAGAGACCAGTCAAATAGGTCTCGAAACATCATAGCTCCAAAACATGAGTAAATTGGATATGTTTCAAGATATATGTTGCTTATTTTAGAGTCAATTTACCATTGATGTGAATAGAGACCATATGAACACGTCCCATATTTATACCAAGGAAAGTCCCTGTCATGTTGTTGCCCTAGGTGGTATCCGTTGGCGGTACCATATGCATTATTCATCAATGCCGCATTTCTTTTATCTGTCGCTTTAGTCGTAATAAAAATTAGCATGATACGTGTCCCGCGATAGAAGTGGTAGTTATTGTTAGGAAGGTGTACTAGTTTTTATTGGTTGCATAGATTTATGTATCGAGTCTTGAGTAGGGTACAATGCAGTATTTTCTTTGATCTGGCATTTTGCATGTTATTGTACATTTATAATGAAAACAACCGTAGTGCAGTATAGAAGTTGTACTTGTTTTTTGAAATTCAGATGTATAATATGTCAGTATATACTATAGGCATGGTGTTTTTTGTTTAATCTGCCACTTTGTAGTCGTTTAATAAGAACAGGGTTATATGTGTTGAATATGCCATTCGCAATTTTGTATATGTTTGTTTTATTTATAACTTAGCAGTAATACCTGGCACCAATAGTCTGATGAGCATTCAACAATAGAATGATGCATAATGATGGTGTCCCGGGATGGTGTCCCACTTCTATTAGAAGCTTTGATTTTTTAAGTCTTTGATAAGAAACCATTATATACCTTGACAGATTTAGTAGGTCGCTTTAGCAGGTATAAAAGTTGGAAGCATAATGTGATTGCTGGATAGTCATTATAGGATAGTGTGCTAGTTTCTATTGGCAGACTGAGTATTTGTTAAGTCTTTTGCAAAAAACTATATGAGACCTGCACTTACACTTACAAAATGAGCAGAATATCCCTAGTGAAGATTTGAATACAAACAGACTCTGATGAAGTGAAAATTGGCTGGGAAGTTGAATTTTGTGTTTGATGCTTATTTTAAAATCATAAAATGGAAACTGAAGCTAATTTAAAAATCATAATATTTTATAGTACCATTAGTGCTTAAACACTGTAAAACAAGTTAATTTTGAGGCAACTTTATTTCGCGAATTGGGAAATCATGCAGATTGCGCGGCAACTTAATTTCGCGAAAATGGGAAGAGTTCTATTACTGTCTATGTGAAAACTATAATTTCGCGAATTTGTGCCTTTCACAAAATTCGCTAAATTAAATAGCTTGCGAAATTAAATTGTTTTACAGTAGCAATTACCTGTAGAAACACACTATATCAATAAACACTATATACAATCTACTCGCTTTAAATTTAAATGTTAAACATTTACAATATCTGTTAACAGTGTTAGTTATCATTTTCATTCAAACTGTATTCAATATGTTTGAAACATATACCAAATTTCTTTAAACTCCCATATAGAATCAGGCTTAAAGAATTTGTGTTGGGTTATTCACACAGCATCAATTGATATTTTTATGTGCACTCTATATTAAGGGACTAACCTAGATTCCACTATGTCGACAAGAAGTGGTGGTAATGCTCTTTTAATTCGAAAATATATTGAAATCATGATCCAGTTGCCTACCCAGCATATAATGTAAGAGGGTAGTCCCGCCCCCTGACGAAAAATAAGCGTGAAATCAGAAAAAATGGGGAAAGGAAAAATAGAAAACTGCAAGACAGGAAACTGACTTAATTGGTGTGTTAAATAGTAATTTGTGTAATCAGTGGCGTAACCAGAGGGGGGGCAGGGGGGGGGGGGGGGCCCCCCCCCCCCTGACGAAACCCTCGCCCCCCCTCTTGCCCCCCCCAAATGAAATTTGACTTTGTACACGGGTCTATGGAGAACACCTAATTTTGCTTTGTTCTCGCCCCCCTTGGAAACATGTCTGCCCCCTTTTCGCCCCCTCATTTCAAAAAGTCTAATTACGCCACTGTTTGTGTTTCTATGTTTTTAATAATTGTGTAAGTATTTTAATGAACATAAATGCATGTCCCATACTATACAGAATTCATCATTGTAGAAATTGATGGAAAGAAAGAAAGAAGGCAGCTCGTAACATCCAAATAGAAAAATAATCTGACGAGCAGACAGATGATATCACATTTCTTAAAAATTGACAATAAATCACCGCTATCTCGGTATTAAGCGAACAAAATACCGTCCTAAGACTGCCGACAATAAATCATTGTTATTGCAATATTGTACGATCAAAATCCCATCCTGAGTAGATGTAGCAAACCAGGTAGGTATGACTCATCAAACGGTGATTAGGATTACTGAAAGGTAAGCAAAATTGGGCTAAGGCCAAAAAGGAAAAAACAATTGTTTCTCTTCCATATTTTCCCTGTCATAAGTGCAGACTTTTTAGGAATGTTTATCAAAATTACAAATATTAGTGGATGTAGCCAACCAGGTAAGTATGACTCAACAAACGGTGATTAGGATTACTGAAAGGTAAGCAAAATTGGGCTAAGGCCAAAAATGGAAAATTGCTTGTTTCTCTTCCGTAAGATAGACAGCAAACAAACAATATATATTTGTGGCCAATAGTGATGCACCTGAGACTGGGCTATATGGAAATTATAATAAGTATTGATATTCCATACGCATTGCACTTAAAATTCTGAGTAAGAAAGAAATTAGAATACCAGTATGTTAAGAAATCAAAGATAGTGAAATTATGTGGAGGTAATCTAAGGTGGAACAAAGATTGGGATTTGGGATAAAATAAATGGAAATGATGATAAGAGTTCATATTCCATGCACAATTACTTGCGGAAAATGAAGAAAGAAATTGGAATATAAGTTTGATAAGGCTTTATAAAAAGGGGGTTGTTTGCCATCCGCGACCGAAAATTTGGATCGGGTATTTTAGGTGTTTTTTTTCTTCAAACATATGAAAACTCAATATTTTCGATGGAAAACGTAAAATTTAGTAGTATAAAATGCATATTTCCTCTAAATATTGACCAAAAATCTTTGATTAAGCCCTGCATTGTTTGGTATTCGCGATAAAATCCCTGGAATGACATCATTCTTTAAAATATATGTGAAGAGTAAAAAAAAAAAAAGATCGACCGACCGACCCAAAATTTCAATTTTTCCACTGGAGGGCAAACGAACAATTTATTTTTTTTTGGCCTAAGAAATCAGAATTTTGAAATATTATGTGGAGGTAATCAAAATTTGAACTATGATTGGGGTTTGGATAATAGGGAAATGATGATAAGAACTCATATTCCATGCATAATTACTTGTGGAATATTTTGAAATCTTATGTGTAGGTAATCAAAATTGAAGCCAAGATTGGGGAAAATGATGAGAGGTAATCAAAATTGAGTGAAAAGGGGTGATGCACCCAAGGTAATAGAAATGATAACAAAAATGGATACTCTATGCACAATTACATACAGGAATCTGAGTGAGAAAGATATTGGAATACTGGTATGATAGAGTCTGATAAGAACTCAAAATTCAAGAAGTTATGTGAGAGCATCATAATTGAAGATAAAGATTGAGTTTTGGGATAAAATATGGAAAAATAGAAATGATATTAAGAATATACATGCCATGTACAATTAAACACTTTTAGTTCTTTAAAAACATTTTGTAATACAATGATTAAACCAGAAAATAAAAAACGAAAAATTGAGGAAAAATCTGGTGAAGCAATGTAATTTGAAGCTAATTTAGAAATTAGGATAAAATAGCATTGCAGTTGAGATTGGATACTACAAACGTGAATGCTTTGGCGCAAAGTAAATTTGGAATAATTTCACACGCTGAATTTTAGCGCTCATGAATTTTTTAATGTGCAAATTATACTCATACCATTTTTGTGGCACACTTATTTCCACACTAGATGAATAAAGCATGAATAGCGTGAAAAAAAATGTAGCACAAAAATATTACTTACAATATACCGTATCCACTCGTCCAATTCAACTCTTTGATTTTCTGAATGTTCATCGCCTTTACCATTGAGTTACCAGCGTGCCAAAAATGGTTAAATACTTTGATAATGTTCGGTAATAAAGTATGATGATTTGTCAAACCTTTGGAAGTGAGGGTATTCATTAATATCAAGGGTTTGTAAGATGAAAAATAGTTGAATTAGACGAAATACGATATACAACATATTAGGTCATAAATTATCTGTATATTGGAGACCCGATCAGATTGGATTATGAAAAAGGACATAACATTTAAATTGAGCCGCCTATAAATTGAGGGTTCAAAGATATTACTCTCTTTATTTCCGAGTTACATCCTTCTGGCTCTCAACTTTCAAAATGAGGCCATGTAAGAACAACTGAGCAGTCAGAAAACTAGATTGTGACTGGCATAAGTAGGCCATTTAGGGCCCCTTAACATCCCAAAATCAGTTCTTATTAAGCTTTCCTAACATGCTAGTTTATCCCTCTGAGACAAATATAGAATGTTTATAGATATTGTCAGTCCTTGTCTTGGTCAATTGGTGAGTATGATTTTACCATGGCTGAAGGAATGCATAGTCTCAGTCCAAAACATTGTTAGTTCAAAAATGAAAAAAATATCATATTGGTATCATGTTTGTATTCAATTTTTTCTACTGACAAAGCGTTTGACTTACAAAATGTTTTCTTTAATTTTTGGATTGAAAAAGTGTTTGTTTTTTAAATTTCAGACTGATGAAATGTTGTTCATTAACACCCATCCAACAGCCAGTGGCAGATGATTTTGGTGTAGGGCGGGTTTAAAATAGGAATTTCCCTGCCCGACTGACGGGTACAATTTTTGTAAAGTCTTTATTGAGTAATGAACCATTCCTAATGAATTGCTTTTTTACGTGAATAACTTTGAAAAACAATAATTTATTGGACAATGTAGACAAAAATTCAGATTATTTGTAAATGCAAACCTGCCCTGCATTTTTGTTACATTATCCAATAAATTATTGTTTAGCCTATAGTACAAAAAATTACCAATGTCCAGATCTGTTGATGAACCCTGAAACTGATAACCCTATAATGTGTAGCACCACCCTTTTAGTTTTGAGAACCTCTTTAAACCAACTATGACACCTGCCTTTATTTATCTACATATCTCATTTGAATTTTGAAATGTAGTTTGTATCTTTAGTGTGTCATATATTTTTTTTCATACTACTATTTGTCTCTTGCAAGCATTAGTTATATAGATCCTACATTTAAATGTAGTGTTACAAACACTTTCTGTCCCGCAGCAATGTTTTTATTTGGTGTTTATTATCATTGCATATGACAATAATTATGTGTACATTTCTGCGATGCAAGCTTATGTGATATATTTTTGTGAAAGGTTCTTATTGTCGGTGCAGGAAATTTTGAGACATGAAATGTTGCAGTTGAAAAAAGTCATGGAATGCTGAGTTTGTTTTTATGCCATAGATTTTGAGACGAGATTCCAGACTCACTACCTTTTTTTTATTCCTATATGGGTACAAATTGTTGATGTTTAAAATTTTTGCCGAGATGTATCAAGCTTCATTGTAATGTACAATATTGAAAAGAAAAATGCTCATTAACACTTTGCATATCATTCTTGTTAAGTATTATTTGAGTGGTTTGTCTCCATATCTGTGATTGATTTTGGCAGGAACCAAATACTGTAAAACACTTTAATTTCGCGGGGAGTTTATTTCGCGAATTTGCAATAAGTAAAATTTTTGCGAGTATTAAATTTCGCGAATTTGAAATTTTGCAATGATTAGTATGTCTTCCGAATTCGGAAGACCAAATATTATCCTCTAGTCTTCTGTTTTCCTGTCAAAATATTACTAAAATACCTTGAAAGTCTGCATGAAAAAAGGCTCCACACATGATGTTAAAAACTATTGTAAAAGTAAGCAGTCATATTGCAGAAATAAATCAAAATTTTACGACCATAGCCGACCGCAAGAGGTTTGTTTACATCAACTTGGATCAATCCATTTACAACATCAAAATAGGGGTGAGGTTTAGTAGATCGTATCACGGAGGGGCTATTTACAAATACACAAATACAAAGCTGACAAGCCATTTCATAATAAAAAAAAACATGAACTTGGACAATATTTATATTGGATTTAATTTCGCGAATTATTTGCCCTCGCGAAAATCGCGAAATTAAATACCTCGCGAAATTAAATACCTCGCGAAATTAACATGTTTTACAGTATATTAATTGAAGCTTGAAGTTGTCCATCTGTTTAGTTTTTATGAGAAATTTTCACATTTGCCTATACAGCTTGTCCCAATATTAATGCAACGAGCAAATAAAAAATATTAAAAATTAGTTGCCAAAAGATTAAATCAGAGTAATATATGTTTTTCAAAACTTTTCATTTAACCACTTCAATCCAAACATATGAAGAGTTTAAGAAAGCCCTTTAAATCTGCTTTGGTCCGATTTGTAAGTTTAGACTTCCAGCTAAAGAAATGCAAACTTGAAATGAAGAGAATTTTGCAACCAATTAGAGCACAATCAATCCAAACCAATCGTACCTGACCTGTACCTAACATTAAGTGATATTTTATGTTCATTTTTGGCTTAAATAGGTCAAAATTTTCAATTAAAGCACGGATCTTCCTGATACGCTCATATTCCTTTAATCTGTTACTTCTGGTGCAACAATCGGGTAGCTTAGGATACAATTTCTACTAAAAGATTCGAAAAAAGGGATTCTATGCCAACCAATAAATAGTCTTTAACCGAAACCATGGAAGAAAAATGAAGACAAAGGAGTTTTAAGAACTCAAGTAAGTTAATGATTCATCTGGCCTGTCAAGGGGACGCAACAGGCTGACTAAACCAGACGCAACAACCTGCTTAAAATCAGCAGATCATCATTAAATTGAGTCTTTGTGTCTTGAAATGGGTTCAAGGGATACTTCATCGAATCATGTGATGTTTTTAGCAATTTCCATTCAACGTGTGCCCAATGACGTCATCAGAGATGAATCTTTACAGATTAACAAATCAGACCATCAAGATTTTTCGGGTCTTTGCAAAATGTGCAATAACTTTTGATTCAAAGATCCAAATTAAACAAAATACAAATCCTGTAAAAGCCAATGGTCTATACTCTATTATGTTATAGTAACGTTTGCTCACCATTGTGCTCTGTTCTCTCAAAATAAAAGTTTGTTGCGTTTTTATTGGGACACCCTGTACTTAACTGTGATGTGTGAATTTAATCATAGCTACCATAATTAGATATATTTTTACTTTATCTCCAAAATGTTTCAGCTGTATACTTAGTGAAAATATGAGCAATATTTTGGTATCAAAATCTTAAAAAGTTAATAAAAAGTTGTAGCTCAAAAGTAGCATGTACCGATATGTAAATATATGCATCCTTATTAAGTATTAATTAGTTTAACAACTTTTAAAAAGCTTTTCTCTAATAAAGAAGAGTTGTGTCAACTATGTATCTTTGGATACATAGTTGACACAACTCTTCTTTATTAGAGAAAAGTTGTGTCAACTATGTATCTTTGGATACATTTCCCCTTTATCTGGGAAGTTGAGCACATTATATCTTAACTAGTATTTTAAAGGTGGTAAACCTTATATAATGCTAACTAGTGTCTCTTTTTAAGTTGGTTTTGCCGACATAAAAGCTATTTGCTTCACCATGTCACCAATATTCCTCCGTGATAAATGACTTGAGGAAACTACTATGAAATGGTTAATTTGCTATGCTAATTAAGCCATGATGAGATGTAATGACGACGTCTCGTAACGAGGCAGGTGGCCGCAGGGAAAAGAGGAAATGAAGACGGCAATCCAACATTAATTGGATGAAAACAAACATTAGGAATTGCAAAGACAAAATATGCCATATTGAGAAGTGTTTATGAATACGTAAGGAAATTGGAATTTGATTATATTTGCATTGATTAGATTAGTTTACTGAAAGTAATTGATTCAATTTGCATTATGAAGTTTGTGATTGGGAATTTAATTGAATGAATACTGATTCAACTTTGAAATTTGAAAAATTCTTTAGGTAGGAAAGAGGACCATATAGATGAGTTGACACTAATGTTTATAAATACGGGTAAGGAGCTAGTCCACAGATATACACGAGAGAACAACAAATGATTGCTGCACATTTCAATAGCCCTACTTAATTTGGCGTGAATTTTGAAAACATGTGTCCTAAATAAAACCTTCTGCACACGCATAGTGCCGGGCAAGGAACAAAGGATATAACCGTGCACACTGCCGGGCATGATCAATTAATCTTTTTAGAAATGGGCATGTCTAAATTGGCAGTTTGCTCTGGATTTGTACCCGGGACCAGTCCTGTACTCTGATCAACAGTCACTGAGAATGCACTAAATTTCTGGTCATAGAGCTTACTTCTGTCCATATGATGTATGCAATTTTATTAATTTTCATGAGAGGGATTTTGTAACAGTGGGAAATATGTGATGATCTATGTGATTTGCGATTTCTTTTCAGCAATATATTTCCATCGGCTATGAACAACAAACCCAATCCAATCATGAAGTCATCTTTGATAGTTGGAACAAGACTTTATAGAAAACTTTGTTTATTGCTTAACAAAATCTTAAACCTTAAAAGAATTTCATTTGAGTGAATGTTATCTATTTTGCAGTTTTACATTTGAGTGATTGTTATCTATTTTGCAAACACAAAAACGTTTAGTGTATGAAAAAGGAAATAATAAAGAAAAGAAATATAGAAAAAAGAAAAGGAGGGAAATTATTCAAGAATTATCCAATCAGAAAATGTGACTATAATGGATAAATTTTGGAAAGAAGAACAGAGCACTTTGATAATTACATAACTACTGAATTCCCCAAGCATTTCCAAGTGATAGCTTATATTCTGTAACATCAGTAAATGTAACCAATTATACATGATGGTGTTGTGCATATTTACTTTAGGTTTTTTTTTTCACTTAAAGCAATGTTAGTAGATGTGGATCAAAAATAGAACTGTATCAAAACAGTTTCAAATAAAGAATTCACTGTATTATATGCACGGCACGCTTTAGAAAGGATGGGTCTAAAAAAATCCAAAAATTGTCAAAAGGGTGGGGTTCAGAGAATTTCCAGTGTAACGGGTGCCGTGATAAAAAGGGTGGGTCTGAAATAAAAGGGTTGGTTACTTACCCTGTTACTAAAATTGGAAATACGTTGAAAAAAAATCTGAGAATCAGAATGAGCATATCATCCTAGATTGTTGTTTCCATGAATGTTTTCCACATTGCTGAGCTAGGCTTAATCAATGAACCAAAGGCATCAGTATGAAAAGCCTCATCAGAATTTCTTAAAATGGTGGGTTCAGAGAGCTTTCAGTATAAAGGGTGTCTGGATAAAAAGGGTGGGGTTCAACCTCCACTGCATATAGTGAGAATGTGATATTGAAAGACACTCACTGGCATATGCAGCATATTTTTTATCCGTAGGGCCTTCAGCACAAATGTCCCAACACACTATTACATATTTTTCCTGAATTTGTTTTCTCATGAGGCAAAGGCACCAAATGTACCCATATACCTACAGAACTCCCTGTTTCACCCATGACTATTGATGTTTTGATTGACTTGGTTTGTTTTGGGTAGATATTGATACCCTCCAAACTATTTGGCTTAAAGTTGCATACTTTTCCCTGTCATGGCCATATGTTAGATTAGAAAATCTACATATGGGTGCCTTTAGTTTTTCTCTGTTTTAAACTACTTGAATACAAACTTTTCAACTGAATTTTATAATATTGCTATACGAATAAATCAACTTTTTTATCTGATGTCACATTATGAATCTGAGTTTATTTTCCTCTATCTTTGATTTATCCCCTTTTCTCATTTTAAATGCTTCAGAAAGTTTTATCTTTCTTTAATCAAATTTAGTTATGAATAACAATGGGAAAAAAAATGGAAATAGCAAAGTCAATATTTTTATACAAAAGAACTCAATTTTCCATCTAGTGCCCAAATCAGTCTCGTTCAACTGTTTCACTTAGATTTACACTGCACTCTTAAAGTGCTATCTAGTCAAACATTTACTATTAGCGTGAAGCCCATCGGCAGAAACTCTTTTCCAACCACAGTTTGTTGAAGTCCCTCTTCTCAGATTGCAAAACGTCTTGAGGGAAAGTAAACAAAATGAATGAAGTTGGACGGACTTGCATAAGAGAAAATATCGTGTGTATCCCATCATGCATTGCTTCGTATGGGAAATTTTGCACAGGAAGTCATTTGAGTAGTTAGTGATGAAACATACCCAGAATGCTAGATTACAAGAATTCTCTTTGATTTATGGACATTTTCATTGTTATAGATACCCACACAATTCCCGATACAAACAATTCCATAGGAAGCAATGCATGATGGGATACACACAATATCTTCTCTTGACTCGAATCAGGCAACAGATTGTTGTGCACTGACTGCACTTGGGACTTTAATTTCAAAGTTGTTAATGTGTTTAGTTTAATAGGAATTTGACTTGTTATAATGTCACACAAACAAACTTGAATGAGGTGAGAGTCTGAAAGGGACTTGCTGCTTCAAATTTTGAAAACTTTTGAGGGTTTTAAAATTTAAAAGCTGTTCACTAAAGATTACTTTGATATCTATATAGTAAAGTGATCTCTTTATCTCATGTGACATAATGAATCCAAGGAAAAAGTATACTTTAGGTCCCATCAAAAACTATACCCTAACCCTAAATCTAACCCTAACCCTAACCCTAAATTAAACCTAACACTAACCCTAAACCCTAACCCTAAAATTATGGATGGGACCTAAAGTACACTTGGTCTGAATCTGATTTTGTTTTTGTCTATTTTTGATTTGTTCCCCTTTTCTCATTTTAAACACTTCAGAAAGTAACATCTAAAATTCTACAAATTTAGTTGTGAATAACAATGAGAGAAAAAGAAAAAAGCAATGGAAATAGCTAGGTCAGTATTTTTATATAAAAGAACTCAATTTTACATCTAGTGCCAAATCAGTCTCATTCAACTGCATCACGTAGATTTACACTGCACTCTTAAAGTGCTATCTATTCAAACATTTACTATTAGCGTGAAGCCCATCAGCAGAAGCTCTTTTCCGACCACCGTTTGTAGAAGTCCCTCTTCTCAGATTGCAAAACGTCTTGAGGGAAAGTAAACACTGTTACAGGACGGTGGAAGACTTCTTTCAGACAACAGGTACATTTATGCACCGACAGACAGCACTTTGGACTTTTATTTTTCAAATTGTAAATTTGTTTAGCTATGAGTGCTGAGAGCATCAGGTTGGTTGGATCTTATAATAATGCTAAAACAATTTGGTTTTGGTAGATATTTATACCCTCAAAAGAATTTGGCTTAAAGTTACATATGTCTCCTGTTAAGGTCATTTGTTGAATAAAAATTGGTTAATTCCACAT
Organism: Ophiothrix spiculata; assembly: GCA_000969725.1. Lineage (NCBI taxonomy): Eukaryota > Metazoa > Echinodermata > Ophiuroidea > Amphilepidida > Ophiotrichidae > Ophiothrix > Ophiothrix spiculata. Next base: position 38,756 of record JXSR01S049402.1, read on the forward strand.
GTCAAAACAAATTCAAATATGCACGTGGATGCTGTTAGTTACTTTTTGCTCTCTATTTTGAACCAGTTTGTCAACAAACTTTTTACACACAAATCTGTTTTAACCAAATCATATGACATTGCTTTGAGAAAAGATAACTTAATTTTCTAATCTATGTCTATGCACGACATTGCGAATCAAATTGTGTTTTCCTCAATATATTTTTCTCTTTCATTTTTTTCTCATATTAAATGCTTCAGAAAGTTTTATCTTGAAATTCCACAAATTTGGTTAGGAATAACAATTTGAGGGAAAAAGCAAAGCATTGGAAAGAGCAAAGTCAATATTTTACTATAAAAGAACTCAATTTTCCATCTAGTGCCCAAATCAGTCTTGTTCATCTGCATCACATAGATTTACACTGCACTCTAAAAGTGCTATCTATTCAAACATTTACTATTAGCGTGAAGCCCATCGGCAGAAACACTTTCCCGACCACAGTTTGTAGAAGTCCCTCTTCTCAGATTGCAAAACGTCTTGAGGGAAAGTAAACAATCTGACAGAAAGGTGGACAGACTTCCATCATGCAACAGATTGTATTGTGCACTGAAAGCACTTGGGACTTTCATTTTCAAAGTTGTAAATGTGTTTACGAAAAAATTGACTTGTTATAACATAACACAAACAAACTTGAATGAGGTGAGAGTTTGAAAGGGACTTGCTTCCTCAAATTTTGAAAACTTTGAGGGTTCTAATTTTTGAAAAATTTGTTCACTAAAGAATACCTTGATATTTGCAGCCCTAGTGTGTCACTTCTTATTCAACAACTCACTGTATCTTATACAGGAGTTGTTGATTTGTGATGAATTCACAGTTGATATTCAAATTAGTGCGTCACGCAGGGCACGGCATTTACGGAAGTGCGTTTACGCAGTACACAAAAGTCGGCGCACTGATCTTCACGTGTCGGGCACTTATAGTACGTGCAGTGCAAAAGCCCAGTGCTTGGGAAAAATAGATAACGTCAAAGCAGCAAACATTCACAAATTAGCACTTTGCGTCGACATGCTAAATAATTTTATGAAGATGAGTAAGCCTATCTGTTAAATTGAAAATATTTAGAATTTAATTAATACGTCTTCAGGAAGATTCTCGTTGTTCGAAGGTATTCAAACACGCCACAGAGTTGTTCATCGCGAATCAACAACTCTGCATCCGATGCGTCTACGTATTTTTATCACACTCGGGTGGCTAATGGGTGGTTCTTCGCTAAGTGTCTATTTCTGGCTTTAAAAAAAATGAGAAAAAAAGTTCTTCAAATCACAATTTGTTTTCTTGGAATGTGTTCACAATAGTGCACAAATACTAGAATGAGCACTCGGCGCAATCTTTAGAGCCTCAAAATAGTTTTATGCGACATCTAATTTTCAGTGTTGTAGCATAGGGAAAACCACCAAAAGTCATTTCCGTAACACTATTTGTTATGGAAATGACAATCAGACAGTAAATGTCAAGCTGAGTAAATTCTACTACGTATCCTCAATATCTGAACACAAATGAAGAACCATTGAGGGGGGTTCTTTCAAATGGAGAAAACCAGATTGATTATGACTCAGATTTTATTGCCAATATGAACAGATGAAAGTGTCAAGAAATCATTTCCGTAACGGTAAAAAGTTACGGAAATGACCGTTACGGAAATGATGATTTAAACATTTAGACCAGTATAACGTCTCTCGAGGGCGATGCCTGGCGTGACTGTTTATATATTAGGGTACAGGTCACAATTCTGTTTGCACTGCCAATCAAAACGGACATTAATTTCCTATATTTATAGTGTTATACAGCGTTACGGAAATGACACTGAATAAAAATACTTTCGCTCATTTTTGCAAAAGTCTGTATTTTGATGGATATTCATCGGAGATACCGGAGATAAATGATGTGTGCCAAGTAGCCAATTCATGCAGGTACTTAATGACTAGGTTAATTTTTGGATTCAGTGTTTTCAATTTTATAGACTGCCCTTCAAAATGTTCGTTACGGAAATGACTCAAATACAGGGACAGGATTTTTTGAACAAAAATGGTAAAATTTAGGATTCAATTGATACATTATGGCATTATTTGATAGATAGGATATGTTATGCTAGTAAATACTTAGTGATCAAGAGTATTTCAAAAAAGAAAAATTTTACTACCAAATAAATAATGACAATTGTAATTTTAAGCGTAACCATAGGGACATAGGGTTTTCGGGGGGTTTGCATCAAACATGAAGAAAAATAACAACCTTTAACTTTGTTTATCAAGGTTTTTATGATTTTTTATAATAAAGATCATATTTATCAAGACAAAACCACAAAATAAATATTTCAGAATTGTATTTTTTTAAATTTATTGTGAGTTAAAGTAGCGGGACACCAAAATAGACACTTAGCGAAGAACCACCCTAATACCTAATTCAAAGGTGTGACACCTGATGGTTTCTTGAGACAAAACAGGTCATACAAAAACATTTAAAACCAACATTTCAGGCACTTTTGTGACAAGTTCATCTACTTTTTCAAGAGCACATCTGATTTTTTTTTCCAAAAAAAAAACCTTTCTCATAATGCACATGATTATGGATGGTAACCTGAACTTCCAAATGAAGTTGTCAGATGTTTTTGGATAATTTTGTTCCACAAAAGAGTTATAATTCTAATATGGTAGTTTCACAATTTTTCAAATATTGAGTACATCATCATCAAACAGTACCCTTTTTAAACATGCATACACTTTATGTTTGCGGAATGATCATGCATACATCTGGGTCACTTTGGAGTTAAATTTCTAAAGTTGTAAATGCGTTAAATGTGAGGGAAATGCAGCTTGCAACTGCACGATAAAACTTGAAAGGGTTACAGTTTGAGAAATATATACGAAATGGCTTCATTTGAATTTTGTCATCTGGTTTCTAGCCAACCTCTTATGAATTTTGTCTAGCAAGGCAAAGTATATACATCTTACACCTAACAGCAAGTCAGTAGAACCAGGGGTCAGGAGCAGAATCAGTGTAGCAGGTTGGAAAAGCCTGTAAAGTCTTCAATATATTTCATCTTATTTGTTGCTTCAGTAACAGTGTACATATGGGAACAAAATCTGTGTAGAAATTGAATATTTATTGCTTCAAAAATGACCATCAGCAAACTCACTCTGACATAGACATGTGATAAATTGGGCTGCAATTTCATTCGCTCAAGTAGACTTGTAGTGCCTCCATGTAGGGTAATAGAGATTGTGTAGGATAGTGTTTTTTATTGCTTTTGAAATGTTGGATTTGTTATTAAATGTGTCTGTACCAACAGCTATCGGCACAGTATGCACTGATTTCTGAATATTACATATGAGTTGTAGACGCAGGGCTTAGAAAACACGTTTTTAGTTTGGTGTGTATTGAGATTGAGGATTTTGTTCAACATTATACAATTGCTGGCAGTTTTTATTACATTTGGGTGTTATGTTAGCTTAGGATTGTATTAGCCCTGTTTCAGGGATTACAGACAAACAGAATAGTGGAGATTTTCAATTTAGTGTTTATTGAGATTGAGTATTTTGTTTAACATTATACAACAACTGATTATTTTATTACATTTGGCTGTTATGTTAGCTTAGGTTGCATCGCTCCTGCCTAAGGGATTACAGACAAGTAGTACTGGTAAAGATGTTTCCATATTGATGTTTGTTAAGATGGAGTACTTTTATGTATTCATTATAACATTTGTGAACATTTTTATTAAATTTTAGTGTTGCACATGTGTATAAGTAAAAGAAAGCATGGAGTGCTTTTTATCCACTAACACTTGAAAACACTTTTAGACAGTCACATTCCTCCATTTTTGGCTGTTTTTACTTGTAAAATGATTATATAAAGTTTTCAGTGTACTTCACATCTTATTATATGTTGCTTCAATAACAGTGTACATATGGTGACAAAATCTGTGAAGAAATTGAATATTTATTGCTTCAAAAATGACCATCGGCAAACTCACTCTGACATAGACATGTGATAAATTTGGCTGCAATTTCATTTGCTCAAGTAGACGTGTAGTGCCTCCATGTAGGGT
>JXSR01S049402.1:53131-66167 GCA_000969725.1 Ophiothrix spiculata
TCTCCTCCACAATGTTGTATTTACAGTTAAATAATGTATACAGTATCTTTAGATGTGTGTAATCTGTAACTTTGCATTTGTGGAAGAATTAAATCTTATGTAGACACAGACTGTCTCCCAATTTCCATTTCCATTTCTGATCAAGTGTCATCATTATCAAGTTATTATTATGTTCCATTCAGACAAAGTAAAACTGATCTGCAAAGTTATCAAGAAATTTTGGATTAAATATCATTTCTGTCTTCTAGGCAGCCTCGGATATTGATTCTCTGTAATAGTTTGTTTCTTGTATGTCACATCAACAAGCATACAGACTTGATAGAAATGGTAGTGTTTTCTTTTATTTTTTTCATTTTAAAAAATTTTTAAATCAGAAATCGGTAAGGCCTCTTTCCATAGACATCGAAATGATAGCAAAAGTATCGACCGTACTTAAAGGCATTAGCCACCATCCACTTTTTTATGAAAACTTGTGAAAATATTGTTGAATCAAAGAAAAACCTTAATGGAATCAAAACAAACAAACAAAATCATATCACTTGCTCTAAAAAGACAATTTTCACCCAAATTAATTTCTTGGGGTTCTATCAGCAGTGTTTCTATTTTCCTAAAGTTTGAGATTCCAAATGTATGACTGTTGATTTAAAAGTGAATATTATCCGTTTAGGAAGATTAAATATACTTAACAACATGATCTCTTCACTAAAATATATTGTTAGTAACAAAGAAGTTTAAATTTGAAGAATTTTCACCCAAATTAATTTCTTGGGGTTCTATCAGCAGTGTTTCTATTTTCCTAAAGTTCGAGATTCCAAATGTATGACTGTTGATTTAAAAGTGAAAATTATCCGTTTAGGAAGATTAAATATACTTAACAACATGATCTCTTCACTAAAATATATTGTTAGTAACAAAGAAGTTTAAATTTGAAGAATTCAGCGATTATTTCTAGAAACACTATCACTGGATTTCTCATTCTCCGGAGAATGAGAGAATCGTATTCAAATCATAACCAAATGAAATAAAAATGGAATCAATCCAAGATGAATCATACCAATTTGTGCCAATTTCAAAATATTTATGGTTATATCATTGCTTTAAAGTAGACATAAAAATCCATATTCTTGAGAATAAATGAATTCCTCAATTGAATAAAGAAATTTCCAATTTTACACAAATCATAAGCAAATTGATGAGCGACTGGTATCCAACCAGGATGATTCATTGCAATTGTAATTTGGTTATTTTAGAAGAAAATTGATTTCTTAGGAGTGGGAATATGTCACCTGTGAGCTGATACCTGATATGTAAATATACACCTGATGGGATTGGCTGTTCTGTTACGTAGCACAACTCCCTCTGAAGGGTAATATTATGTTTGGAATACAACAAATCTGGTGAATGATATTGAAATCTCAAGTCGGAGATATCGTAAAAAGATGACCCTTAATGTTGAAAGTTACCCTAAAATTGTACCCCTTTTTCTAAAGATGACGCCAATAGACCAAAATCCGACCCTTTTTTGATGTTTTTCTGACGAGCATGTGTACTACCTTTTTCTTTGAGTGCATGGCTTAGAAAACCGTTTTTGATTTTGAAATTTCAAAAATTTTGTGTTTGGAAAATAAGCTAAACATGTTTTAAAATGAAGATATAAACACTCACTCATTTTCAAGATATGAGACACTGGTAATGTTACCTTTTTTGAAGGTCACAGATTCCTATTTTAGTCCACCAATGATAACATTCACTTGAAAAACAATGTTTTGTTTCTCAACATAGAAATAAACATTGGTTTTAAATGATTAATTTTGGTAATATAAAAGAACTATACAACCTGTTGTTATGGTTCTTACTATACAACCTACAATAATTCATTTTGAAGGAAGAGGGGAAAATTCAAAATTTTTATTACTTGTGTTACATTTTGACGTCCATAACGCTATCCGTCTAAAAAGTTGCTTTTGCAATGGTAAGTGGTGCTTTTTTTTTGAATGCTGAAATTTATAGAGTAAATTTTAATTCTGAAATACTTATTTCCAAGACCTATGTTCACATAAAAGAACATATGGGGCACTGACCAAGTTTTATATTTAAATCACTTCAACTTCTTGTCATAAGATATACCTTAAAGGGGCATTGGACAAAATTTCGAAATTGTATTTGAGGATGATTTACACTTCACATGCTAGACAATACCACTTAATTAATAAATATCGGGAACATTTTGATCAAAACCTTCAGAAAGTCAAAAATTTCAATTTTATTTTGTTTTTTGATCTTGGGTATGAGGCTATTCTCTAAACGTATTTATTGAAGCTATATATAAAGAAAGAGCCAAAGATTTGTTTATAAAACATTCCGTTCACATCATAGATTGCAGATAAATCAAAAGAAGTTTGAAGTTTGCATTAGATCTCCCCAAAAGGCCAATTTTAAAAATTCAACTATAGAGGGCAGTATTTTTATTGTTGTCGACAACGATAATTAGAAATAACAGAATATCTAAACATTTTGGTATAAAGGGTTTGAATTTGACTTTGAAACTTTGCATACTCTCATTATTACTGCTAATACTTCAAATGATGCAAAAATCTCAAAAAGCATGGGGGAAAATTTGGGGATGATGCTGAACTTGTCCAATGCCCCTTTAAATGAGGGTGTATGGTCTGTAAAAGGAACAGCCTTGAAGAATGTCTCCATCTAAGGTAACAACATTGCAATAACAATCCTGGATTGCATGTACTCTTACAATAACAATTGTCAAGAGTTGCTCATCCTGGGCTCGTGTTTGTTTTAAGAAAATGGCAGATTATTGGGTTGAGTGAGCGCTCGTCAGGTGGGATAACCTGGGGAAGGGGTGCCTCTCCACGCATTTCATGCTCTACTCTAATTACTATAAAAGTCTTGGAAACTGAAAAGGAATTAGATAGTAATTTAGTCTGGTTGTCGAGTAAGCTTGTCGTCCTAGTGTGAAACTAGCAGATTATGTTGTAGCGAGCTGTTTCATACTTACTCTTTGCTTTTGTTTGCTTCAAGTTGTATATTTGAACTTCTACTTCTTACATAGATACTTAGATACAATTGGAGTCAAACGCAAAGCTCTCTGGTCCTAGAGAGAAATGATATACGTTTGAAGGTATAGTCAACATGACCGGGAAAGTTTTCCCTACTCTTCTCGAAAAGCCTGTGACGTTCTTTTACATCCGACAGTGTGTCAGGAACACTTCAGATGGGACCAACGGGTTTACGTGCCTTCCGAAGCACGAAGCAAGTAACTGTGATTGTCCTCCACCATCATTTCTGATGTTTCTTTAGCATTTATATTTTTAATATATAACACGAACATGTTTGCCACAGATTGGTGTTTATGTGCCTTCGTAATATTGTATCTATAGAGGATGTTACCTCAAATTGGAATGCTGCTGTCAACAAATTCAAAAGTTGGTAGGTGGAAACGGGTGCATCTCTTCACATGGATGCCAACCAAACTGTTTCTTCTGGACTGTGTGTCACCTTTACTTCCGTTACGTAGCAGCATATGGCTTATACCACAAACAACATTAGAAACACACAATTAAAACTCTTGGCAATGTAAGATTAAAAGTCATTGAATTTTAATATAAGATAGAGATGATGATCTTATAATGAGTGCAATAATTTGGTCTGATACTGGAAAAAGACCCCTTATATTATTTCTGGGCAATATATTAATTAAAGTATATTCATTTTTTTATCACAACAATTTTTCAAACAAATTATGTATTTCCATAATTCTTTTGGATGATTTCTGACCTTTGGGGTAACTGTTTTTAGAGAAACACTCCTATCTCATCCGTACAGACAACCTAATGTCTAGGTACCCCCGTTGCCGGGGTAATATCTCTTCCTCGGGCGTCTTTTGACGGATTCCTGACTCATCCCTAATAGGTAACTATTGGTATACAATGTTGCGTTTAGTAGCGGAGGTTTCATCTTACACATCTACCATCACCCCCAGGTGTGCTTCTTACAAAAACTCGGTAATTTCCATGGCAACACTTGAATGACATCCTACGTTATTTCCTTTGGTGACAAATTGATTGGAAATTACTCATTGCTGAAAGTGGAAAGATAGTGAAGGGGGTAAAATAGGGGCAAAGTTATTACAAGGAAGATTTCAATTAGATTACTTATTGATCCATAAGAATATTTTCTTTCATGCAGTGAACATTGGTATTTATACTCTACCAGATCCATCGTGGGTGATGTTTGACGGTGGGTATCAGGCACGTCATATATGGGGCAAAGTTATATTTTCAAAGACGATTTTAGTTAGATTAAATATTGATCTATAAGAAATGTTCTCATATCATGAGGCAACAAAATATGGGGCAAAGTTAATTTATTGATACGAAATTTCAATAGGATTGTATTATTGATCTATCAGGAATGTGCCCTGCTTGTATACTTTGATTTTTATGTTGTGAGAGGAGAGACATATAAATAATCAGTGATTTATTTATGTGTCTCTCATCTTTGTATCACATAGAAAAAGGTAGTTCGATTAATAGAACCTGTTTTTTGAGATGGCACAAACCAATATATGAGTGATGAAACTACCAAGTTCAGTGATCTAGAAAGCCAGTTATTACCCATCCTGAAAAAGGATGAGATCAGTGGGCTACCCTATTCACTCGACCAATTCAACTATTTGCCATCTGACAAACCCTTTAAATTTGTAAATACCAGGACTTTCAAAAGTTTGCAAAACCATCATACTTTATAACCAACATAGTATCAAAGTAAATTAATAAGTTTTGGAACACTGGTAGGAAATAACAATTGGTAAAAAGCACTTTAAATTTAGAAAATCAGTAGTTGAATTGGACAAGTGGATAGGGTATCTAGAACTCAAGGTTTTCTAGAAGTCAGTGGATGAATATTAATGTGATGGTGGATTTGTATCGTGGATAGTATCACCGAAAAACAAAGGTCCAAAAGATCAGACTAAGAAAAAGGCACACTACAAAATGTAATTTATCATTTTTGTTTTCTACAGAGCCATAATGTGGGTGGTGTATGACAGAACGGTTGTGCTCAACATCCGCTTTTGGTTTGGGTGTGCAGCCAGAATGCATTGGTGTCAAAATGTAGGGACTAGCTTGCTGAACCTTGAAATGGCTTTTGGACATGCCATTTTCAGAACTAATTTATTACATCTTGAACTTGATTTTAGACAAATTAATTAAAATAAAAAGTACCAAATTTAGACATTTTCAGCAGAAAATTGGGAGATGGTCCTTTTATGATAATTTCTAGTACACATAAAGTATAATATATACTGGTACCGTTGTCAGGAGATGGGCATCATCAGGTTAGATATACTGAATGGCTTTCTGTGACCCATGGTTGCGAGTTTTGTTTTCATCCCATTGACCATAGATGCTCCGACTCAGAATCATAAGGTATGCTTTGCTTCACCTCATCGATAAAGCTCCGGTTTTGCACTACGAATGACTTCGTATGATGACTGGATGCTCTTTGGCCCATTCCCTTGTGTATAAAAACCAAAGCTGCAAACCAACCAGTTTTAAATAATGTTATTTTATTCCTGCTGATAAGTTGTCTAAATGGATTAAGAACTTGTCAGAAATATTGGTAGTCATGTGTAGCGGCTGTCAATCACTTGGACAATCAGGCTGTCAAAAGTGACATGTGAAGGGTCAGGGGGTAATACAACAAAAGCTATCTGGGGATATGTGCAGGTGTGATGCATGCCAGCCTATGAAGAGCCAATATGATCATAACGCATCGTCACAGTTACATTGCTTGGCATTGGATTTGGGTGTGATAGTTTGCAGGGTTGAATCCCACCTTGGTCATAGTAAAAAGAGGCATAGGCCTTTCCCAGCATTCATTTTAATTAAAAATGGGTTAGGGTTAAGAGAGCTTCGAAAAAAAGACATGTTTTGAGGCCTTTGATGTTATTGATTGAATAAGTAGTGGCAAAGGTATCACAGTATATGCAATAAGGTAACACATTATTCTCTTGTCTTCATAAGTTCATTGGAATGTTTATAAAACTTTTAATGAACAGTTATTATAGTTCCCGGGTATAGTTTGGGGATAAATAAGTTAAACAAAACCCATGCTTGTAGCAATTTTTACAAAATATTTCAGGAATTATTCTTAAATCACTCATATTTTTATAAATTCATGAAAAATACAGATTCCATACGGTGGCATTTCATGAGCTGGGTCAAAAATGTGTTACATGGTCAAAATGGTCAAAAAAACAATTGTTTGATATGATGTTGATATTATTGATCTCTTTCAATTCAAGTAACTTTTTAGCCAAATATCACTTTTGTTTTGGCATAATGGACTAATTAAGGTTAATTACTCCATAGACTGCAATGCAAACTGTAATTTTCAAATGTGTTTTGCTCAAAATTGCCTGTTTTTACTAAAACAAGTCATAAATTGGAATGATTAATGGTAAACAGTTCATTTTTTCAGGATGTGTTTTAAACACTTTAATAGTTACTTTGATGCATTAAACTTGAAACAGACCCCTTAGGGTCTTGGTGTTAATGACCTTCAATTAATTAGAGGCGGGCTATGCAAGGGGGGAAAATGGCACATTTCAAATCATTCTGTCGTAACTCTTATTTCATGCAGCTTGATCCCCTGAACATTTTGACACCAAATGTGTCAAAATCGGACAAAAAATGAGTAAGTTCTGCCCAAAAAACTGATTTGAGGGGGAGGGGATCTGAGGAAGGTCTAAAAATGATAAATTTCATACCAAATTTTAGCCATGTTGGTGACTATCTGTATGTATTTGAGGTCACAGAATCCATTTGTGAATGTTCCATCAGTGTCAAACCTTCCAAAATGGCGATATTGTCTCAATTTGGGTATCTACTGCATCCTTAGGCACCACCACCCTTGTACTGCCAAGTTCAAACCATTGTCTCTCTTAAATTATGTAACTCATGAAGGCCAAATTACTGCCACAGATAGCAGCAAGTGTAAGCTTTCAAATGAGACATTAAACAAGTCAATAGGCCAAGGAATAGTGAATTTACATCACATTAAGTTCGAGAACCCACGTAAAATGTAACAACACCAATTTTTTAGCATACCCACATAATGAAATGCCACCATACTCATTCTACAAATCCACAACTTTTACCGGTTTCCTTATCATGGGAAATATCCTAGTAATGACCCTTTTGGCTTGCCTTTTTGTCTCAGACTGGGTTCATAACAATAGGGCTATGTTTGGGTGGATATGGGATGGTTAACAAAACAGGGGGAAGTGTAAACCACATGGGGGATAAGTCATCTAATATGCTCCGGGCTATGGGAGGGGTAAGTCATCTTAAGGCTATTGGAAATCATTTATGCTCCGAATGTTGGACATCATCAAAGGGAAGGATACTCCTGTTCAGAGGTTAATCACATTCATTCTAAATAAAAAGCATGAAAAAATGGTGCCTTTTTTAGGCTCAGTACGAGTTTAGGGTGTCTAAACAGCAAAATCAAAGGAAAAGGGTGTGTTATTGGGGACTAACAAAAATTCATTACCCGATGAAAAAAACAACCTGTTTTACGGGCACGACCAGCTCTAAATTTGTGTGTTGGAAGAATTGTTTTTTTTTTAATTTTGTCAAAATTTTGAAAAAAGTCAGCCATTTTTTGGCCAAAAATGTTACATTTTGACTAAATTTTTAAAGACAATTTCTTTCTTTCAAAAGTTTTCATTTTTTCCCTTTTTTTTATTTTTGAGTTAATTTTGGAAAAAAGTTTAAGGGAAAAAAATTGCCCAACCGACCCTACTGAAAGGCCCGCCTGCCCGTAAAACAGGTTTTATTCCTGTCACCTTAGGGTATAATATTTGTTGAATTTTAAAAACCATTGGGTAGAATATGAACATAGTGTCAAAATTCTTGTTAAGAAGAATGACTTTTGAGCCGACAAATATCATGGTCAAGGGTCAGTTTTAAGCAGCCATTTTCAAGCATAATATCCATCTCTGAGTACAATTGCCCCCACCAGGCCCATAGCAGGGGGTGGGGGTGTGGTGGGGGCGTCTGGCTATCGGCCTGCCCCACCACCTCCAGCATGGACATCTTTTGTGTACTGTTGTCTTGTGTTTGGGGATGTCATCAAATAGGCAGGGAAAATGCACACCATCTTCATGATCCTTGGGGCTTTAAACAAAGGGATGTTAGATATTATGAAATTAGGCTCTTTATAATGGTTGATATTGAACAGTTTGAGCATCATCGAAGTTACAAGATAAATTGATGTTTTTGCTCAATTACTTGGCTGTGCCTTGATGATCTACCTGGAAGAGCAGGTATTGGTTTGGTAGGTATGGGTGTTGGCCTTGCTACGTATCTCCACATTTAGTTCAGATATTAATGAATCGCTGCTATCTATCTCTATTTAGGGACCGTTCACAAACACTTGTAAGGGGGGTCTGATACAAAAAAAAATCATCATGGAAAATTTTCGGGGCCCCTCTTTTCGACCTAAAAAAATGTAAAGGCATGAAAACTCAATTTTTACCAGAAAATTTGTGGTAATTTTTTTCAAGGCCCCCCCCTTACGCGGTTGAAAAATTTTAAGGGCCCCCTTTTTGCATCAGGGCCCCCTAACAAGTGTTTGTGAACAGTCCCTAAATTTTGAACTATTGTAAATTTGGGGCATACACAATAGGTTGACACTTAGCTTCATGAAAGTGGTCCAAGACTTACTCATCCTACATTTCCATTTGACATGGTACAAGCAGGGCCGTACGAATCGGGGGGGGGGGGGGCACTTGTCCCCCCTGGCGGGACAAATATCAAAATATCTTTAAGGTTTAATATCAATTTTGGGCAGAAAATAGTAAATTTTCGTGTGGTACGCGCACATTACAAACAAATTGATGGTATATACATTGGGGCGAAACATGAATTTCCTTTGGCTTACATGCCTTCGTACGGCCCTACAAGATATGAATGTGAGGAGGGTTTTCATGCCTTTGAATTTCAACCAATGATTGTTTCTTTGCTTTTAAAGTTCCATCTGTATGTAAGAGATATTGCAAACTTCCTTCTATAACAAAACATGTGTAATAGAATCTTGTTGTGTTAAGCATTCTCAGTGTAAGTCCTGCATAACAAATGATGGCAAAGTCTGCTGCCTCATTTCAGATTGTACGCAGGTATCCGTTTTTACTTTGAAGGATTCAAACTTTGCATAGCAGACTGGATGGAAGAGTCCCGGGGGTGGGGGAGACTCCTCGAAGAAAAATGTGGTACGCATGCTCGTCAGAGCACATCAAAGTCGGACCTTGAATGTCGTAATCATGTACAGGAAATTCCAACCCTTAATGGCGTAAAATATTCAAAATCATACCCCTAAATGTCGTAATGCACTTAAATTGCCCCCTAAATGGTGTAATGGACATTTGCCCCTTTAATGGCGTAACACGGCCATAAAAACATGAATATGATACTTTTGAAGCTTTTTCTGTTGTATTTCTTGGAATTTTAGAATAGCTGGCGAAAAAGGTGACCCTTAAGTCAAAGGTATCGTAAAAAGACAACCCTTAAAGTCAAAGTTACCCTGAAAAGGCACCCCTTTTTTAGAGACGTCGACAACGCCAATCGGCCAAAATTCGACCCCTTTTCGATTTTTTTCCTGACAAGCATGCGTACCACTTTTTTCTTTGAGCGGCCCCCGGGGAAGAGTCAGGCAGTGGCACGTAAAATTTGGCTGCTATGGCATTATTTATTAATGCGTAGAACTATCTGGGAGAACTATTGATATTTGGGTAAAGTAAACAAACTGGGTGTGGCAGCGCAGACAATAAAACTCACATTTGCAGGGAAGGGGGAATTTGTATGTAATTGGATATCACCAGAAACACGCTTTTGTTTGGAAACACAACAGTAGATGTCAGATGTTTTTAACTTCATTTACATTACAATATAATCTAAAACAGGCATGTACGTTGAATTTGACTTTGGTACAAGATAATGGGAAGGGGCTTTCTTTTTAAAAAGAGGTATAGGGAGTAATGCCCATAAGCCCACATTTTCAAATTGTTTCACTTCTTAAAACCATGGCAGCCTGTTAAAAAAAACCCACTGTTTTCACCAAAATTTCTTTCTTTTTATCCTTCATATCTTTCATTTTGGGCATTACCTCATTTACTTAGGCTTAAATTTTGCAAAATTGAAGTTAAAAACTTCAAGTTAGACCAAAATTAGTAGTTCACAAAGTAAGCATTAAAAAACAAGTTCTTAAAAAGAACCATTTGTGCTGCCTATCCATTTTTAAGCCCTAATTTAAAGTCTAACAAATAAATAAGTGCAATGCTCCTTCCCAAATACATTTTCAGGTAAAAGTACAAAACATCCACAGAACTACTAAAACTTTTTTGGGGGGAGTTGGGGGAGAAGCTTGACAATTTTTCAAAATCTATGAAATTTGTTTAGGGTCAACCAAAATTAACATGTGTCTGTCAAAAGTAGTCCGTCTAGAAGGACCACGGGCAGCGAGCGAAGTGAGCTTGGCGCTGACGCCCTCGAAGCTCGCTGCCCGTGGTCCTTCTAGACGGACTAGTCAAATGATGTAGCTTTTACAACTTTTGCTCCCCTTGAAAAAAATCCTTATTGTATGGACCTGACTAAAACCAAACGCTGAGTACCCCCAGGAATTATCACAGATGTGCAGAATCATAAAATAATGGGTGTAAAATCCGGGGTGTGGCAAAATTACAATAAAACTCACGTTTTACACAGATGAGGGAATTTGTTGTAACCAAATACCACCACTGTTTTGTTATGAAACATAACAATGAAAGTTAAATCTTCGTAGCATCCTAAACATGGCAATACGAGCACGTACCATTTGGCTTTGGCACAATACGTACAGAATTTTAAAAAGGAGTAAAATTAGTGTTTGGCCAGATAGACAATAACTATCACATTTGTGGGGAATGGGTATGTAATTAAATATGTGTTTTAATCCAAATTTTGTTATGAAACACAACTAATAAAAGTCAAATCTTTTTAGCATTATGTTAAACTAGCAATTAACAAAAGACCTGTGTAAAACGAAATCGGTTCTTGGCATTGGCATAGTACAGAGTTTTTTTCTTGATTCCAATTCAGATATGATAAGCTTAACATTGATTTTAAATCTATTTTAACCATAGACCATTATTTGTAAATGGTCTATGTTTTAGCAGGTCATCAGTCTGAGTGAAAAGTAATTTGCTATTATTGTTTCAAATAAATTTCGGACATGAACATGATTTCTGAACGCAGCCACCGCGTATACACAAGTTGTGACAATAACGGGACACCGGGAAGTACGCAACACCGTTTCCAATCAGTAATCCACAGTGCCGTGACATCACGCGTGCCTGAAAAGCGTTGTGTACTCGCGTAAAATGCACCCGCAGTTGTGTTACGCAAGGCTCTAAATTTTCGTGTCCGAAAATTATTTGAAACAACTATAGTTGCTTTGTTTCTGTTGATAATATATAAATTTAATGATGACTGAAAGCTTTTATTAAGAAAATTACCCAAAAGGAGTTATTTTTTTCTCATTTTGTTGAATGTTTTGGCCTGTAACCACCATAATGAATGGCAGGTTTTATCAAGGAAAGTTAAAATGACCTGTTTTGTCAAAAATAAAGTGATATTTTCCAATTTGTGAGTGACAGTGTGTTTTCGTCCTCTTAGTTGGTTCCTTGGTATCTTCTTCATCATATCTGACAGGAAAATTGACAAAAATGGCTAGTTTGAACAAAAATCAAGTAAGTCCAAACAGGAATCCCATCAAAGACATCTAACTGACCCAGGTTGCTGATAGATTTGAGTGATGGAGTGTTCATGGTGGCAAAGCTTTTAAATTTACATTACTTTAGTGAAATTTTAAAGAGGTATTTTGATCAACTAAATGTCAGCACACCTACTCAAACCAGAAACAGGAAATGTGATGTTGGGCAGTTTGATATTTTTTGTTGTTTTCATAGCTAGTCCGATCCTAGGACCTTGAGTTTTTCTTTGTTACTATCTACACTATAAATCCACTATCAAATCATACCACTTTTACTAGAAAGCCAGAATTCTACATAGCAGACTGATTGCATGGCAGACTAACCGCCCCTCCCGAAAAAAAGGGATAGGTAGTAAAGTGGCTTTCTAGATTACTGGACTTGTTAGTTATGTTGGTTTGTGTCACCCGAAAAAACAAGGGTTCTATTAATCTAACTATTCATAGCTTCTTTCACCTTTCCACCTTTCTATTAAATATCCCTCTTTGACAATTATTAGATCATGGAAAAAGAAGATCAGACTTGTTGCTCTTTTATTTTGAGTCTTTCACCTCATATATAGAGCTCATATTCAATTATAATAGATTAATTTGACATGGTCATTCTGTTCTTGCAGTGTTACAACAAGATAAAAAAGTGAAATTTCGGGATGATTGGCAATCCCTGTATTTAATTTTAGTAACTTTTAACAGGATCAAACCCCACGATATGAGGGACAGGTTATTGCACTAATATTACTGGGATGGCTTGCATACTGGGTGTGGTTAGGTAAACAATGTAAGTTTCATAAATATCACTGGTTGATTATGAGTCAAGCTGGGCAAAAGTTACTTGAGGGAATTCACACAAAAAATGACAAGTTCTGTCAAGACTGGGGGTAATAGCCATGCAGTCATCAGCCATAAGTGTGAATTGCGCAGGTTTTATGATGTGAACTTTTCTGAGGAGTCTCGAAGGATCTTGCCCCAGGTCAAAATTCCAGTTGATCCCAGTTGAACTGGTTTGAACTGGTTTCTCTCTGAAACAAGTTGAACCAGTTCAACTGGTTTTCCAACTGGTTGTAGAATTTCCGTCACGGAAAATGGAACACTTCCAACTGTTATGCTGAAAAACCAGTTGAAACCAGTTCAACTGGTTTTCCAACTGTGAATCTTTGTTAAAAAGTTCAACTGGTCTGGAATTTCTTTTCACTATTTTAACTATGTT
>JXSR01S049402.1:70469-83853 GCA_000969725.1 Ophiothrix spiculata
CAAAAAGGATCAAATTTGATCCCAAAAAGGATAAGCTCATATTTGATACTTTATGGGATCAAATTTGATCCTTTCGTTATAAGAGTGTATACTATATGTGATGGCTCAGCCCGAAAGGGGGGACTTTGAAGATAATATCAATTTTGATTTTATCATTTCATCTGTTACAACATTTTCTAAGTTTTCAAATGACACCTTACTTGGTGAAATTGATCAAGGCGTTCAAATTTTACAACAGAAAATCTGATTAAAATTCTTATTGTTTTCTTTATTTTTTGCCGCTTATTTTCGGCATTTTCTCGAAAAGTGTTCTATCACAAAGTCCCCCTTTTCGGGGTGAATCATCACATATAGTAAGTAACAATGTTCATTTTCCATTCTCAGCTTCTCCTTGCATTAAGAATTTTCTTTCTTTCTTTCTTTCAAATAAATATCACTGTATTTCAAGCATTGCATTGAATGGGTCAAGTTAGCATTTTTACCTTTTTTCCAGAGGTAACATTTGTGTTAAAGTTTAAATATATTTGATTATGTTTTTGTTCAGACATGTTGCATATCATGATCCTTAAACTCTTCTGGTGCAAACTGTACATTTTAACTAGACTATAATAATAGTCTTGTCTAATACCCCTGTCTGAGTGTGAATTCTTCCTTGAGATACCTGTATTTTTTGTTGATAGTAGTCTTTTTATACGTAAACCATTTCATAAGTTTTAACACAATTCAAGTCTAATCATCATTTTATTTGTGTTTTTCTTTCATATGCTGGTTGCCTTTATTGATGCTACATTCAGGTAAGTTCATAAGTTGACATTGAAGAGAAATCGTATTATATTTTTTGAAGTTTTAAGTTATTTAAGTTTAAAGTAAGTAAGTATGCGACCCCTACACTGGTATGATGATAAACCAAAGCTTTTTAAATTTTGCTTTAAAGTATTTTTACTCGAAATTACATGCCTTATCACACAATATCCAGAGGAGATTAACTTTAGCAGATGATTACTATAGCTTTTTTCACAATGCATGGACTGGTCAACTAACCCTCTTTCAGTTTCAACCAAAGTATTCCAGCCAAATGATATAAGTATCAGCCCTATAACTTTTCATTGATAAGTATGAATAAATGATAGATGTCAGTCCATCTACTTATATTTTAGTGAAGATGAGATGGTACTTCATTGAAAAAGAAATCTAGAATGTCCAACTCTTAGAATAAATCTTACCATTATCAGTCATGCCTTTTCTAGTGCATTACAATTCAAGTAGACTTTTGTGATATGCAAAACTTGAAAATCATGACACTGATACCAAAGACACTTGTCAGTACGAATTGTACTTACAAAACCTGACCACAAATAAAAAAGTAGTTATGCACATTTATAATATTAGAAATCATGGTTCTGTTTTTCAAACTTTCTTGAGATTTGGTACCATAACATTTTCCATTTATTTTCCCATAATCTTTGTCAATTTTATGACTGAAATATCTGCCGCTTTGAAAATAAAAGTTAACAGTATGTCTATTTATGTAACCATAATTCTGTGTAGCATAATATAGGCATCTCTGAAATAGAAAATTGCCCATAGAATTAAAAAGGTTTGACCATTCAACTAAAAGTTAAAGTTAAACATTTTGGACCACATGAACTTTAGGTCCCATCCAGAATTTTAGGGTTAGTGTTAAGTTCAAGTTTAATATAGGGTTAGGGTTAGGGTATAGCGTTAGGGTTAGTTTTAGGGTTAGGGTAAGGGTATAGTTTTTGATGGGACCTAAATATACTTTTTCCAAACCTTGAAGAATTGGACTATGCTCCTTTAAATGCAAGCTACTGTTTTACCTTAGAAACATCCTGCAGATATGAGCATATGACCATAACACATCAAGTATGGGAGTGGATTTAATTGAAATTTAATGTTTAATAGTATATTCATCTACTATGTTTTATATAGCACATACTGCATTTTTACGAGGGAGACAACATTTTTTGTGAAACTTTCAGAGATCAAATCTTACAATGATCAGTCATGCCCTTTACAGCATTACAATTCAAGTAGAGTCCAAACTTCAAGATGTCACCTATACCAGTATCAAGTCCATCTCACAAGAATAAATCTTACAATCATCAGTCATGCGTCTTCTAGTAGACTTTAGTGATGGGCAAAACTTGACGATATGTCACCGATACCAGCGTCACTTGTCAGTCCCATCCATACTTTCAAATGCTCACCCACGACAACTGGAATTGGCAAGAAAAACATTTCTTCCATAGGGGGAGTGTGTACTTCAAGTGGAATAGCCCATTGATCCAATTGTAAGCTCATGCAACACTAAAATTCAATAAAAATGTTAACAACTGTTATAATGAAAACATAAAATACTCCATCTTAACAAACACCAATATGGTAAAATCTTTACTATTTGTCTGTAATCCCTGAAGCAGGGGCGATGCAACCTAAGCTAACATAACACCCAAATGCAATAAAATCATCAGCTATTGTATAATGTTAAACAAAATACTCAATTTCAATAAACACTAAAATTGAAAATCTCCACTATTCTGTTTGTCTGTAATCCCTGAAATGGGCTAATACAATCCTAAGCTTATATAACACCCAAATGTAATAAAATGCCAGCTATTGTATAATGTTGAACAAAATCCTCAATCTCAACACACACCAAAATGAAAACGTAAGCCCTGCGTCTGCATCTCATGCGTAATATTTAGAAACCAGCACATACTGTGCTGATAGTTGTTGGCACAGACACATTTAATAACAAATTCAACATTTAAAAGCAATAAAAACACCATCCTGCATAATACAAGTCTACTTGAGCGAATGAAATTGCAGCCCAATTTATCATACGTCTATGTCAGAGTGAGTTTGCCGATGGTCATTTTTGAGGCAATGAATATTCAATTTTTTCAAAGATTTTGTCCCCATATGAAAACTGTTATTGAACCAACACATAAGAATTGAAGTATATTGAAGACTTTTTACAAGTAATAGTTTAAAGTACATCAGATCAGTTGTTGCTGTGGTTACAGGTCAACGAAAACTTTGTGCTACAGGCACCAATACAATGGTAAATATGGACTTTGTTTTGCCTGCTACCATGGCAACAATTGACCTGACACACTTAAAAATATCACTTTGTGTAGACAGTTTTGCAAGAGGAATAGTTTGAGACCAGTTTGAACAAAATCGGACACTTTTGAAATTTTGGACTCCCATAGGGCCAAATCCGTGACCTCTGATATGACCTTTCACATTTTTGGCCATAACTCCAGATCCATACTTCAGACATAGGTAAAAGTATACTTTTTCTGCTTCCTTGTGATGAGAGGAACATGTTGGTTTGGTTTTTAACAAGATTTGACCAATTTTGAAATTTCACCCCTTGTTTTGGCAGCCATTTTGTTTTATGCAAATTAACAACTTTGACAAGCGTACATTTTCCTACATTTTGAATATGTTGTTTGGGAGGTCATCAACAGTTAATTTCAACCAAAACATCTTGTGTTGCAATTTTGTCTACGTACCCCCATGAATTTTCATAGATTGACTAGTCTATATCTCATCTGTATAGACAACCTAATGTCTAGGTATCCCCGTTGCCGGGGTAATATCTCTTCCTCAGGCGTCTTTTGACGGATTCCTGACTCATCCCTAATAGGTAACTATTGGTATACAATGTTGCGTTTAGTAGCGGAGGTTTCATCTTACACCATCCACTATCACCCCCAGGTGTGCTGCTTACAAAAACTCGGTAATTTCCATGGCAACACTTGAATGACATCCTACGTTATTTCCTTTGGTGACAAATTGATTGGAAATTACTCATTGCTGAAAGTGGAAAGATAGTGAAGGGGGTAAAATAGGGGCAAAGTTATTACAAGGAAGATTTCAATTAGATTACTTATTGATCCATAAGAATTTTTTCTTTCATGCAGTGAACATTGGTATTACTACTCTATCAGATCCATCATGGGTGATGTTTGACGGTGGGTATTAGGCACGTCATATATGGGGCAAAGTTATATTTCCAAAGACGATTTTAGTTAGATTAAATATTGATCTATAAGAAATGTTCTCATATCATGAGGCAACAAAAAATGGGGCAACGTTAATTTATTGACAGGAAATTTCAATAAGATTGTATTATTGATCTATCAGAAATGTGCCCTGCTTGTTGTTTTTGATTTTCATGTTGTGAGAGGAGAGACATATAAATAATCAGTGATTTATTTATGTGACTCCTCTTTGTATCATATAGAAAAAGGTAATTTGAGTCCTATGTATCAGACTAAGAAGGAGGCACAATACAAAATGTAATTTATCATTTTCGTTTTCTACAGTGCAGCAATGTCTTTATAGGTGGTGTATGATAGTCTGCTTGTACTCAATTCCACATCCACTTTTGGTTTGGGTGTATGGCCCATATAGACCTAAGAATGGAGGCTCCTATAATGAATCAGTGTCAAAATGTAGGGACTAGATCACTGAACTGATTTCAGAACTGATTTATTAGCAAGACTGGTTGATTGAATGATTGATCTTGAACTTGATTTTGGCCAAATTTAGGCTTTTTAAACTAAAAAATATGTACTAAACTTCGGCGTTTTTAACAGAAAATTGGGAAATGGTCCATTTTTATGATCATTTCTAACAGTACACAAAGAATAATACTGTTACCGTTGTCCGGAGATGGGCATCATCAGATTGGATACACTGAATGGCTTTCTGTGACCCATGGTTGTGAGTTATGTTTTCAACCCATTGACCATAGATGCACTTATTCAGAATCATAAGGTTTGCTTTGCTTCACCTCATCACTATAAAAGCACTACAGAACTTCAGTTTTGTTCTATGAATGGGGCTATGCTTCGTATGATAGCTGGATTCCCCATTCCCTTGTGTATAAAACCAAAGCTGCAAACTCACCAGTTTCTACCAAACACCCATTCTTCATAATAATGTTATTTTATTCCTGCTGTTAACTTGTCTAAATGGATTAAGAACTTGTCAGAAATATTGGTGGTCTTGTGTAGCGGCTGTCAATCATTTGGACAATCAGGCTGTCAAAAGTGACATGTGAAGGGTCAGGGGGTAATATGACAAAAGCTATCTGGGGATATGTGCAGGTGTGATGTATTATAATAGAAGCCTATGGAAAGCCAATATGGTCATAACGCATCACCACAGTTACATATTGAGGCTTGCCAGTGCTTTGAATTGGATTGGGGTGCAATAGTGGGTTGAATCCCACCTTGGTCATAGTGAAAAGGGGGATAATAGGCCTTTCCCAGGATTACTTTTAAGTAAAAATGAGTTAGGGTTTAGAAAGCTACGAAAAAACGACATGTTTTGAGGCCTTATTGATTGATGTTATTGACTGAATAAGTAGCAACAGAGGTTATCACAGTTAACGAAGTAACTTATTAAAGGTTTATGAAACCTTTAACCCTTTCGATCCGATAGAACGCCTGAGCACTTCCAAAGGAGCTTACGAGAGAACTCTCAGGTGTTCCAATATGTATTGAGTAGGCCTATGTATTTATTCAGTATGGGCTATATACACCTATATGACAGTTCAAGACTGATAGGGTTAATGAAAATATTTAAGGAATTATTCTTAAATCACACATTTTTACAAATTCCATACTCATTTTGCAAATCCACAAAATTTACCCTTTTCCAGATCATTGGAATTGTCCTAGTAATGACCCTTTTGGCTTGCCTGATTGTTTCAGACTGGGTTCATAACAATAGGGCTGTGTTTGGGTGGATATGGGATGGTTAACAAAACAGGGGGAAGTGTAAACCACATGGGGGATAAGTCATCCAATACGCTCCGGGCTATGGGAGAGGTAAGTCATCTTAAGGCTATTGGAAATCATTTATGCTCCGAAAGTTGGACTTCATCAAAGGGAAGGGCACTCCTCTTCAGAGGTTGATCACGTTCATTCTAAATAAAAAGCATGAAAAAGGGGTGCCTTTTTGAGGCTCAGTCTGAGTTTAGGGTGTCAAAACAGCAAAAACAAAGGAAAAGGGTGTGTTATGGGGACTAACAAAAGTTATGATTAATTGAAAAGCAAACTGTTTTACAGACGTGATCTAACCTAAATTTACTTGGGGTTTGTTTGGGAGATTTTTTTTAGTTTTGCCAAAATCTTGAAAAAATCTGCCATTTTTTGGCCAAAAATGTAAAAATTTTAAAGAATATTTCTTTCTTTAAAATTTTTTCATTTTTTCTGTGGTTATTTGGGGGGGGGGGAATTAGAAAAAAACATTTGCCCGACCAACCGACCATACTTGAAAGGACAGCCCGCCAGTAAAACAGGTTTTATTCCTGTCGCCTTAGGGTATAATTTTTTGTTAAATTTTAAAAAACCTTGTGTAGAATATGAACATAATGTCAAAATTCTTGTTAAGAAGAATGACTTTTGAACCTGCAAAAATCAAGGTCGAGGGTCAGTTTTTAGGGGCCATTCAAGCATAATATCCATCTCTGAGTACAATTGCCCCCACCAGGCCCGTAGCGGGGTGGGGTGGGGGGGTGCGGTCGGGGCGTCTGGCTATCGGCCTGCCCCACCACCTCCAGCATGGACATCTTTTATGCACTGTTGTCTTTTGGGGATGTCATCAAAGGCAGGGAAAAATGCACACCATCTTCATGATCCTGGGGGCTTTAAACAAAGGGATGTTAAATATTATGAAATTAGGCTCTTTACAATGGTTGATATTGAACAGTTTGAGCATCATCAAAGTTACGAGATAAATTGATGTTTTTGCTCAATTACTTGGCTGTGCCGCAATGATCTACCTGGAAGAGCAGGTATTGGTTTGGTAGGTATGGGTGTTGGCCTTGCTACGTATCTCCATATTTAGTGCCCATATTAATGAACCGCTGCTATCTATCTCTATTATTTAGGGACCGTTCATAAACACTTGTAAGGGGGGTCTGATACAAAAAAAAAAAATTATCGCAGAAAATTTTCGGGGCCCCTCTTTTCGACCTAAAAAATGTAAGATCATGAAAACTCAATTTTTACCAGAAAATTTGTGGTAATTTTTTTCAAGGCCCCCCCCCCTTCGACCTAATTTTTTCAAGGCCCCCACCCCTTACGCAGTTGAAAAAATTTAAGGACCCCTTTTTGCATCGGGCCCCCTAACAAGTGTTTGTGAACAGTCCCTAAATTTTGAACTATTGTAAATTTGGGGCATAAACAATAGGTTGACACTTAGCTTCATGAAAGTGGTCCAAGATTTACTCATCCTACATTTCCATTTGATATGGTACAAGTAGGGGGGGGAGGACAGGGGGCACTTGTCCCCCCTGGCTCGAAAAAGCGGGATGCTGGCGGGACAAATATCAAAATATCGGGACGATATTTTACTACTTTTTCTGTCTATAGATTACTGTTCCGTAAAGTTTTAGTCAAAAGAAGCCAATTTTAGCACAAATATAAAGGTTTTACATCAATTTTTGGCTGGAAATAGCAGCGCGCATTACAAACAAATTGATGGTATATACATCGGGGCGAAACATGAATTTCCTTTGGCTTACATGCCTTTGTACGGCCCTACAAGATATGAATGTGAGGAGGGTTTTCATGCCTTTGAATTACAACCAATGATTGTTTTTTTGCTTTTAAAGTTCCATCTTCAGAGATATTACAAACTTCCTTCTGTAACAAAACACGTGTAATAGAATCTTGTTTTGTTAAGCATTCTCAGTGTAAGTCCTGCATAACAAATGATGGCAAAGTCTGCTGCCTCATTTCAGATTGTACGCAGGCTTCCGTTTTTACTTTGAAATATTCAAACTTTGCATAGCAGATTGGATGGAAGAGTCGGGTAGCGGCACGTAAAATTTGGCTGCCATGGGATGGTTTATTAATGCGTAGAACTATCTGGGAGAACTATTGATATTTGAGTAAAGTAAACAAACTGGGTGTGGCAGCGCAGACAATAAAACTCACATTTGCAGGGAAGGGGGAATTTGTATGTAATTGGATATCACCAGAAACACGCTTTTGTTTGGAAACACAACAGTAGATGTCAGATGTTTTTAACTTCATTTACATTACAATATAATCTAAAACAGGCATGTACGTTGAATTTGACTTTGGTACAAGATAATGGGAAGGGGCTTTCTTTTTAAAAAGAGGTATAGGGAGTAATGCCCATAAGCCCACATCAAATTGTTTCACTTCTTAAAACCATGGCAGCCTGTTAAAAAAAAACCACTGTTTTCACCAAAATGTCTTTCTTTTTATCCCTCATATCTTTCATTTTGGGCATTACCTCATTTACGTAGGCTTAAATTTTGCAAAATTGAAGTTAGAAACTTTAGTAGTTCACAAATTAGTAGTTCACAAAGTAAGCATTAAAAAACAAGTTCTTAAAAAGAACCATTTGTGCTGCCTATCCATTTTTAAGCCCTTATTTAAAGTCTAACAAATAAATAAGTGCAACGCTCCTTCCCAAATACATTTTCAGGTAAAAGTACAAAACATCCACAGAACTACTAAAACTTTTTTGGGGGGAGTTGGGGGAGAAGCTTGGCAATTTTTCAAAATCTATGAAATTTGTTTAGGGTCAACCAAAATTAACATGTGTCTGTCAAAAGTAGTCCGTCTAGAAGGATCACGGGCAGCGAGCGAAGTGAGCTTGGCGCTGACGCCCTCGAAGCTCGCTTCGCTCGCTGCCCGTGGTCCTTCTAGACGGACTAGTCAAATGATGTAGCTTTTACAACTTTTGCTCCCCTTGAAAAAAATCCTTATTGTATGGACCTGACTAAAACCAAACGCTGAGTACCCCCAGGAATTATCACAGATGTGCAGAATAATAAAATAATGGGTGTAAAATCCGGGGTGTGGCAAAATTACAATAAAACTCACGTTTTACACAGATGAGGGAATTTGTTGTAACCAAATACCGCCACTGTTTTGTTATGAAACATAACAATGAAAGTTAAATCTTCGTAGCATCCTAAACATGGCAATACGAGCACATACCATTTGGCTTTGGCACAATACGTACAGAATTTTAAAAAGGAGTAAAATTTGTGTTTGGCCAGATAGACAATAACTATCACATTTGTAGGGAATGGGTATGTAATTAAATATGTGTTTTAATCCAAATTATGTTATGAAACACAACTAATAAAAGTCAAAACTTCTTAGCATCATATATTAAATAAGCAATTAACAAAAGACGTATGTAAAACAAAATCGGTTTGTGACATCGGTACAGAACAGATTTTTTCATGATTCCAATTCAGATATGATAAGCTTAACATTGGATTGATTTTAATCTATTTTAACCATGGACCATTATTTGTAAATGATCTATGTTTTAACAGATCAGTCAAACACTGAGTGAAAAGTAATTTGCTTGTTAGTTACTTTGTTTCTATTGATAATATATAAAGTTAATCATGACTGAAAGCTTTTATTGAGAAAAATTGCCCAAAAGTTGTTATTTTCTCTCATTTTGTTAAATATTTTGGCCTGTAACCGCCACAGTGAATGGCAGGTTTTATCAAGGAAAGTTGAAATGACCTGTTTGTCAAAAATAAAGTGATGTTTTCCAATATGTGAGTGACAGTTTGTTTTGTATCCTCTTAAATGGTTCCTTGGTATCTTCCTCATCATATCTGACAGGATTTATTAAGAAAATTGACAAAAATGGCTGGTTTTGAACAAAATCGAGTCAGTCCTACATCTAACTGACCCAGCTTGCTATTAGATTTGAGTGATGGAGTTATTGGTGGCAAAGCTTTTAAATTTACATTACTTTATTGAAATTTTAACCAGGTATTTTGATCAACTAAATGTCAGCACACCTACTCAAACCAGAAACAGGAAATGTGATGTTGGGCAGTTTGATATTGTTGTTGTTTTCATAGCTTCTTTCACCTTTCCACCTTTCTATTAAATATCCCTCTTAGACAATTATAAGATCGTGGAAAAAGAAGATCAGACTTGTTTTTTCTTTTATTTTTGAGTTTTTCACCTCAAATATAGAGCTCAAATTCAATTATAATGGACATGGGCATTTTGTTCCTGTAGTGTTTAACAAGAAAAAAACTGTCATGTGTGGGAAATAGTGAAATTTCAGAATCGAGATAATGGGCAATCCCTGTAACATTTGACAGGATCAAAGCCCACGATATGAGGGGCAGGTTATTGCACTTATATTACTGGGATGGCTTGCAAACTGGGTGTGGTTAGGTAAACAATGTAAGTTTCATAAATATCACTGGGTCATTATGATGATTATGAGTCAAGATGGGCAAAAGTTACTTGAGGGAATTCACACAAAAAATGACAAGTCCTGTCAAGACTGGGGGTAATAGCCATGCAGTCGGCAGTCATAAGTGTGAATTGCACGGGTTTTATGATGTGACCCTCTGAGGGGTATCGAAGGATCTTATAAGCAAGTGCAAAGCATGAGCGGAGGGTGAAGCCTGACAAGGGAGTGCCATAGGCATTTTGCGTTCGCTTGTAGGCCCATCTAGATGGACTTAGTGGCAGTGGTGTTATGAAGAACTGCTTCACCCTAACAACGCCTATTGGCCTTCTATGGACTACCAGGGGAATAAAAATCATTGAACCTTTTAAGAACTTAAAAAAGTTGCTTTACTGATCATACTGGTAGGCCTCACTCTCAAATGACATTAGTCTTATCAGAATAGGGGTAAGAGCAATGCTGTCGCAAGTGTTATGGCCCGTCAGCATCAAACTCCAGGAAAGGGGGTAACAGAATTATATATATTATTGGTGTTGTTGTAACAATACAAGTTTCATGACCGAGCAAATTCAAACAACCGTAATGCATTAGTAAAGTCTGGGGTATATAGCTCTCGCAAGTAGTGGTACAATCAAACTGGGATGGGGTCTTTGAATGGTATTTACTAACATGGAAGGCACACAAACTGGGTGTGGCTAGGTAAACAAGCCAAGTTTCATGACTTGTGGGAATTGGCAGGCCAATAATGCCCTGTCAAGTCTGGGGGTAAAGCCTGTCAGGAGTGTGAAGTATGGCAGCTAATTGGTTTACAAGAGTGACAAGTGTCTGCTTATGTAAGTGATATCCAACAATGGACTCACATTAGAGGCAGGAAATTATATGGAACTTGACACTTGGGCCGAATAAAGAAAAAACATGTTTCTCATCACTGTCCGTCCCCCTTTTTTGAAATTCTGTAAAGTTCCCTTTTTTATGTTAAATTTATATTTACATTTTTTCACACGTTTTTTTTATTAGGTAATATTTACATTTTCAAGAAGACAAAACATATTTGACAACCTTGCAAAATGTGTAAGCAAGGGTGTGTGGATGGAGCGTGCCCATCCCTGGTTTGATGCTAAAACCTGGAAAATCAGCCTATTTTGGCCAATAAGAGGTCCGCACTCCGGGGTAAAACTTAAAAAGCCGATCCTGGCTATGCTGGTGACAATGTGCGTTAGAACACAGTGGTTAGAAATCATTTTGCATTCTGAACACGCCAAATATGGTTCTAATAAGGTTATTGTTCCCGCCGAACGAGTTCGAAAAGGGGACTATAACATGGGATCCGTCTGTGTGTCTGTGTGTCCGTGATGAAAATGTTACCCCAAATGTTAACCTACATTTTCTCAGAGACCGGGGATTGCACATTACTGAAACTTGGTGGATGGGTGCCCCTTGACCGTCCAAAGACCAATTTTTTATTGGTTAGTTGGTCAAAGGTCATGAGGGTCATCAGGGGTCATTGAAGGTGTCTGTGATGAAATTGTTAACCCAAATGTTAACCTATGTTTCAAAGTCTGAGGGTCGCACGTTCCTGAAACCTTTTATTAGCACCATATTTGGCAAGTTTACCAATGAAAAAGGTCCTTTCCTATTAATAAAAGCTGAGAAACATGTTTTTATTTTTACTTGGCCTAACAGGGTTTGTTTGCTTTGCCAATTTATTAACAATACAAAGGGGAAGTGAAAGTCACACGCCTCCTTTTTTGCCTGAAAATGTTGTTATTAGGAAAAATGAGCTTGGATTGTGACTGGGGGTAACTTTTTTGAAATTTATTTGTGATAAGTGGAGGAAGTGAGTGATGTTTTGTTGATCTGGGTGATGATTAATAGACAATGGGGGTAATTAGATCTCACAAAGCAGTGTTGAGAGGGAAAATTTATTAGCAAAAAATATTTTGATTGTGACTAGTTCCGACCTCATGAATTCAGACATGTCCAATTCCAGCATGTTTTATTTTTATTAATTTTGTACAATTTTACATGGACATGATCATAATGCATGGTGAAGGTCAAAACTTTGTACTACATGGAAATTTGGTATTAAGGCTTGGCGTCCAAAGACATTCGCTCGGCCGAGTGACATTCCCTCTTGATATTCACTTTGATTTAATCTCTAAAACGGTGAGCGAATGTCGCTCTCATTGAGCGAACATTGTTTCAATAGAAAGCGAATATCGCTCGCGCAGGTTGTTGTACTATATTTATTGAATAAACAAACCCAAGCGATCTTCCCTCCAATTCAATCTGAAGTGTAGTGAATGTTGTGAAAGCGAATGTCGCTTCCCGTTGAGCGACGTTTTCTTGGAAGGTTGAGCGAATGTCACTCGGGCAAGCAAATGTCTTTGGACACCAAGCTTAAGCTGAATTTTGCACAAGAGAAGCAAAACACATCATACAATTACATATCCCCAATCCCCAATGAATCCCCTTTTGGAAATTTTTGTTATCCAAGATGTATGGTCCAATGATGTATAAACTGGCTATATCCCCACTTCTGTAGCAGATATGGTGCTTATTTTTGTGTTTTTGACATGGTTTGGAGTCAAGGTATTGATCACAACAAAAATCATTCTCCCCACCCAACACAATTTCTTTCCCTTGTTGATGTCCTGCACTTTTCAAATTCTCTGTGTTCCTCACTCCTCTGCTTCTTAATGTTTCTCCTCTGACTCCATTTTTCCCATTTATCACTTTTTGTCATCCACCTGTTGCGTAGCTCTGAGGAGCTTGATTTTCAAAATATGATTGGTTTGAGAAATACCAGGTTTAGGCCCATAAATACTAGATCTACTTGAATGAGATTTATTTAGAAGAGCCAGATAGTAATGGTTTAGATAGGGTAGTACACAAATGTATTTCAAAAGTATTTTCAGTCTATTTTCAGCTCTGACTTTGCCTTTGGTGTGGTTTGTTTTTTGCTTTACATATTATAAACAGCTCTGGTCTCAAATTGGTGTTATGCGTTGAAGTTGGTAACTAGGCTAGTGTATAAAGTCTTACACTCTTAAAAAGAAAGGATCAAATTGATCCCATAAAGTATCAAATATGAGCTTATCCTTTTTGGGATCAAATTTGATCC
>JXSR01S049402.1:83903-109999 GCA_000969725.1 Ophiothrix spiculata
GTATTGATCACAACAAAAATCATTCTCCCCACCCAACACAATTTCTTTCCCTTGTTGATGTCCTGCACTTTTCAAATTCTCTGTGTTCCTCACTCTTCTGCTTCTTAATGTTTCTCCTCTGACTCCATTTTTCCCATTTATCACTTTTTGTCATCCACCTGTTGCGTAGCTCTGAGGAGCTTGATTTTAATTTCAAAATATGATTGGTTTGAGAAATACCAGGTTTAGGCCCATTTAATACTAGGTCTACTTGAATGAGATTTAAGTAAATTGAAAAATTATAACAGTTGGTCTTCAAACAATTCTAAAGCAGCTGTTCTATACAGAGTTCTATCCTCCACAAGTTCTACCCTCCCAGAATAAAAAAAATCAGAATTTGATACAGATAGTAATGGTATAGATAGGGAAGTACACAAATGTATAACAAAAGTATTTTCAGTCTATTTTCAGCTCTGAACCAGAGCTACCTGTTGCGATGCATATTTCATATGTCTTTGTTTTTGGTGTGGTTTGTTTTTTGCTTTACATATTATAAACAGCTCTGGTCTCAAATTGGTGTTATCAGGCATGAGAATCTTCAGATAATTATCTGATTTCAGATATTTTGTCATCCAAAATCATCTTAATTCAGATAATTTGGAGCTCAATTTAGCCATTTTAGAGGTTTTTTGCTTAAATTTTACCAAATTCAGATATATTAATGCAAAATCATTCTCATGCCTGTGTTATGCATTGAAGTTGGTAACTAGGCTATATAGTGTATAAAGTCTTATACTATATAGTAAGTAACAATGTTCATTTCCCATTCTCAGCTTCTCCTTGCATTAAGAATTCTCTTTCTTTCTTTAAACTAAATATCACTGTATTTCAAGCATTGCATTGAATGGGTCAAGTTAGCATTTTTACCTTTTTTCCAGAGGTAACATTTGTGTTAAAGTTTAAATATATTTGATTATGTTTTTGTTCAGACATGTTGCATATCATGATCCTTAAACTCTTCTGGTGCAAACTGTACATTTTAACTAGACTATAATAATAGTCTTTTCTAATACCCCTGTCTGAGTATGACTTCTTCCTTGAGATACCTGTATTTTTTGTTGATAGTAGTCTTTTTATACGTAAACCATTTCATAAGTTTTAACACAATTCAAGTCTAATCATCATTTTATTTGTGTTTTTCTTTCATATGCTGGTTGCCTTTATTGATGCTACATTCAGGTAAGTTCATAGGTTGACATTGAAGAGAAATCGTATTATATTTTTTGAAGATTTAAGTTATTTAAGTTTAAAGTAAGTAGTATGCAATCCCTACACTGTTATGATGATAAACAAAAGCTTTTTAAATTTTGCTTTAAAGGATTTTACTCGAAATAACATCCTTATCACACAATATCCAGAGGAGATTTACTTTAGCAGATGATTACTATGGCTTTTTTCACAATGTATGGACTGGTCAACTAACCATCTTTCAGTTTTAACCAAAGTATTCTAACCAAATGATATGAGTATCAGCCCTATAGGTTTTCATTGATAAGTATGAATAAATGATAGATGTCAGTCCATCCACTTATATTTTAGTGAAGATGAGATGGTACTTCATTGAAAAAGAAATCGAGAATGTCCAGCTCTTAGAATAAATCTTGCAATTATCAGTCATGCCTTTTCTAAATTCTAGCTCATTACAATTCAAGTAGACTTTCGCAATATGCAAAACTTGAAAATCATGTCACTGATACCAAGACACTTGTCAGTAAGATCTGTACTTACATCAGTGCCTGACCACAAGTAAAAAAATCAGTTATGTACTTGTATAATATTAAGAAATCATACTTTACTTGTATAATATTAAGAAATCATACTTCTGTTTTTTTAAACTTTTGTGAGATCTTTTAAGTATGGGAGTGGATTGAAAAGTGAAATTTCATGCTAAATGGTTGTATAATTCTACTTTGTTTTGTATAGCATATACTGCATTTTTACAAGGGAGACATCATTTTGTATAGAACTTACAAGAATTAATCTTACAATTATCAGTCATGCCTTGTCTAAGGCATTACTATTCAAGTAGAGTCAAAACTTCAAGATGTCACCTATACCAATATCAAGTACATCTCACAAGAATAAATCTTACAATCATCAGTCATGCCTCTTCTAGTGCATCACATATCAAGTAGACTTTAGTGATGGGCAAAACTTGACGATATGTCACCGATACCAGCGTCACTTGTCAGTCCCATCCATACTTTCAAATGCTCACCCACGACAACGAACAATAGCCACTCCACTCCAACTGTAATCCAATTCCCACCCAACAATTCACATTGTCTCATTTTACAAACTTATCCTTAACAAATTTCATTAAAGCCAGAAAAATGAAATTTGATGTTACTTAGTGCATGATGATTACATGCAAATGATGACATAAGATCCTTCCCTGTGGTATCCAGGGAAATTAAACAATTGTAGATGGGTGGAGTGGACATGAGATATGAACAGCGAACAAAACTTTCCTTTTTTTACAAAAAAAGCCCAGAAACCATATAATAAACATCTCCCTAGGCTTATCTATTATGAATTAAACAATTGTAGGTTAGTGGAGTAGTCTTGAGATAGTGACTATATAGCTTGAAACTTTCCTCTTAACAAAAAGCCCACGCACCATCTAGTGAACAGACAGCATATCTCCCTAGGCCAGTCTATTATCTCTGACAAAACTCCTAATTTTACAAATTATTTAACAAAATGACTCAATCCTTGGAATAAAGCATCTTAGTTTTGTAAATGACTCAATTTGGTGTTTAGGGTGTCTTATTACAACTAATTGTCTAAGCTCTCATCTATGATACCAGTACTTATGCACCCCTTTCTAGCGGCAAAAAGCAAAGTTCTGGTATGACTAAGCCCAGCACTTGTGTTCATTTCAAAATGATGTGCAGAACACTTAAACTCAGCAATGTAGGGCCCATATTAATGAATTGCTACTAATTCTAGCTTCCAAATAACCATAGTTTACCTACCAAATAAACAGATGTTAAGGGCCTTTTAATTTCTAACTAGAGCTGCCTTTCATGATATGAGCTCTTCAATCTTCAATGGTGTGACTCCTAACAAAGCAAACTTTTGCTTGTTCAAGAAGAAGAGGCTTAGAATTTATAAATGTGATGGTGCTCCTCAAAGAGAGAAATGTATACAGGTGCAAGTAAAAAGATCCAATGCTAATATGAGTTAATGAGTTGCAGTAAGCTGCAAAACTGCTGGTAGAGGTAGTCTAGAAGGCATAATTGATAGTGCTGTAAATGACTCTACTCTTACTACTTAGTCAGTTCCAAGTTGGTATGGTACAAGCGAAAAAAAGAAAACTTGTAGGAATTTATGCCTGCTTGTACTGGCTCTCAATATTATAACTTATCTCCTGTGGACTTTATCTCAATCAGATGTAGCAACTCATGTATGTCTTTAAAAAGAGGTTACTGCTATCAAATTAATGTAATTTTTTTATCTGTCATGAAAACTTCAAAATTTCTTCCCCTACCAGTATATATAATTAACTTTTCCCTAATGTATACTCTGATCTTCATTTTACAGATGCATACATTTTGTGATTAAATCTAGGGGAAGCTGGTACGTAGCCAGGATACCGACCTCTGGACCGACAGGTCCAGAGGTCGCTAGGGGCACCTGCCTATATCGGACGGGTCGCCAAATGTATTATTACCAGTAATTAGGACTACTGTGCCCTTTTTTTTTTTTTTTCCTTTTTTTAATTTTTTTTTTCTTTATCCCATTTTTTTTTGTAGACCCCCTGGTGCGCATACCCTTCTGCACCCCATGCTATGCTAATGGGAAGTAATTTAGTGCAGCGGTATTTCCCTCGCTTTGCACCATTTGCAATAAGTCCAGGGTTCGATTCCTGTTCCCGGCGCTGTATGTGCATTTGATTTCAGTCTGTACTCGCTTCCGCAGGTTCTATAGGCACTCTGGTCTTCCTCCTGCATCTAAAACTGATTAAAGAAAGATCTTGGACCCCAATGGAAACAAGCTTCAATAAAGGCTTTCTTGGGTCATCCTTGGCGATTAGCCTAAAGAATTCTATCTTACTTTCTTTGAATGTAACAAAAGGGATATATTTCCACTTCAGCAAAATGACTAAAATTTTAATGCATAAGAATAATTTAATCTTTTCCATAATCAGAATCCACAGCCATTTAATTGCTATTAAGTATAACAAACTTTACTGCTGTAGGGACAATGCCGGCCCATTTGATTGAAATTAATTCTAAACAAAATCTTTTTAAAAGATTGCTTGTAGCATTTCTTAAGAAAATTACAAATTTTGAAACAATATCGAATAAAGCACCGGAAGGTTTCTTTTCAATATTTCGACCACAAGCCTTTATAATAATATCTTCAACAAGATGTTATCTTTGCTGTATTATAGCAATGAATATGCGTACTTAAAATTTCATAAATTTTGAATTAAAGTACTAGCTTCTGGAGTAACTAAAGTTTGGTTTGAGTAGGAATATGCCACTGGGAAATTTGAAATGCCTTCCATAAAACATCTATTTTCAAGAAAAAGAGAATAATCCATGTACCAAATCACCCTAAATTTTTAGTTAAATTCAAAGTTGTAATTTTTGGGAAAAAATGGTGCAAATTTTTGAGTTTGTGAAAAATGGGATATTTGAAAAAGTACACTCATATGTAGAAGTAATTGATTCTACAAAGTAAAAGGGTCCACAGCATAATTTTCTACCCATGTTTGTCTCATGTCAATATTTTGTGCCCCTACCTTGGATTTGTATTTCCCAAATTATGAAACGTAGCTCGTATGGTTATTATGGTAGTAAATATTTCTGGCTTGTGTAGTTTTGTCATTTAATGGTAATTAAATATAAATATACTTTTTACCAAATTGCTTAGAGCATTTTTTAAAAATATTACAAATTTTGAAACAATATCAAAGTTGTTGCCTACAGACTTCTATAGATTTATAGATTTTGCTTTTCTAGTCCCAGTACAAAGTCTCCAAACCAGTGATATTCGGAATAAACAAGCAGTTGAACTAGCCTGGCCAGGATGCTGATCTTTGCTACGGCTGTTTGTATTGATAACAATGCTTTGCTGTGATAGGAAATAGTGGAAGCGCTGACGGCTAGGTAACCTGTCTGACTCTGATCCCTGAAAATTGTACATGTAGCAACTTTAAAAAGTTTGGTTGAACCAAATTGTAAGCAAAAGTTTTACGGGGAAGCGAAGGGGGATTCATGACTCATTTTAAGAATTATTATTTTGGTTGACTTTAAAAATCTAATTCTGTTCATTTTAAAATTTTTGGTTGGTTTTTAATTGTTGGTCTTCAGTCAATTAAAATAGTAACAAGTATTTTTGGTTTTGCACAATTTGGTTATTTGATGATGATTAAGTTGATAAAACTTTCACCAGTTTGCAAAAAATTACAAATTTAGAAACAGTAACAAATATGTTGCCTCTAGACATTTATAGATTTCCTTTTTTAGTGCCAACACAATGTCTCCAAATCTTAGACATATGGAATAAACAAGCAGCTGAACTAGCCTGGCCAGGATGCTGATCTTTGCTACGGCTGTTTGTACTGATAACAATGCATTGCTGTGATAGGAAATGGTGGAAGCGCTCACGGCTACATGACATTTTTGATTCTGATCCCTGAATATTCTATTTTGGAGCAACTTTTTCAAAAGTTAGTATCAGGCCAGAAGTTAGCAAAGGTAAAGGGATGGCTTAATTTCAAATGTTCATTTTGGTTAAATCAAACAGTAACCAGACATTTTATGGGGAAGCAAAGGGGGGATTAGCGACTCAGTTCAAAATTATTATTTGGGTTGACTTAAATCTATATCATTTTGAAACATTTAATAAGCAAAAAAACAAACAAACAAAAACAGACATTGGAAAGTTTTTGGTTGGTTTTAAATTGTAAGTCTTCAGTGAATTAAAATAGTAACAAATATTTTTGGTTTTGCACAATTTGGTCATTTGATGATGATTAAGTTGATAAAACTTTCACCAGTTTGCAAAAAATTACAAATTTAGAAACAGTAACAAATATGTTGCCAGTAGACGTCTATAGATTTCCTTTTTTCGTCCCTACACAATGTCTCCAAATCATAGACATATGGAATAAACAAGCAGCTGAACTAGCCTGGCCAGGATGCTGATCTTTGCTACGGCTGTTTGTATTGATAACAATGCATTGCTGTGATAGGAAATAGTGGAAGTGCTGACGGCTAGGTAACCTGTCTGACTCTGATCTCTGTAAGTTGAAGCAAATTTGGTTGCAATACTTCAAAAAAGTTTGATCAAAAAGTTTGAAAAGTTGGGGATGGGTGACTGAATTCGAAAATGTGCAATTTGGTTGAACCAAACCATAACCAGAAGTATCATTGCTAGGGGAACTTTGATGCGTAACTCAAACATTTGACACAGTTTTGTAAGCTTTTGTTGAGTTTTTTTTAAAAAGAGTCCCTGAAAAAAATGTAATTCATTCCTGATGGACCCAGCATAGGGACAAAATGCTTCCCAGTTGAACTCAGAACCAGTCTTCACATAACCACTGGTCACCGACCAGTGTGGTAATGGGAAGTAAGCCACATTGCCGGTATGACATCGGTGAATGTTTGCGATGTCCGGTTGGTATCCGTTTGGCTGCCAGTTGTTATTGGCCCATAACTGCAGACATCGTATATAAGACACAAGGTTGTAACTCAGAATTAAATTCTTGTGGCATGCTTCTGGCACCTCTACGGCTCACAGACACCGCTCAATCTCAGGACGGTGTTCTTGCAGTCGGTCACCAGCCGGTGTAAGATCGGTGTCCGCTGATTTTTACCCGGAATGATGCTGTAAACACTGTAAGCGTCGATTGCATCAAAGATTTGCATACATGACATATGACTGAGGGCATATTTAAATGTGTACCTTTTATTTGTGTTTAATCAGACAGAAGATGATTTAGAATTTCTGTCTTACCATCATCAAAATGTTGCCCATGCATGTCTAATTTTGATTGAAAATCGTGTGCATCCTACCACTAAAATGTTGAGGTCTTGTCGGCCTAGTTATACAGAAGTGATTCATATGTGACATGACCAAGTGAAATAGGTCACATGTCGACAATTTCCAATTTCATTTTTTTACTGCAACCTATTTGTACATTAAAATACTATATTTTGATTCAAACCCCATTATGATTGGATTCCAATTACTCATCGATTCTTTGAATGGTTGAAACAATAAAAAACAAAATAATTTGTTACCTTTTATTGCCCTGCAACATGGAATTGGCATTTCTGACACTGACTCACTTTCCGCGATCCTGTCACATATTTGTTCTTTGGTTGTTCTGATTAGATGTGAATTATGAGGGTGTACAAGATTTCAAAACCAAGTCTTGTCGTCTTGGTTTCAAAAATATGTGAGACATTTATTGGAGGGGTTGTGACAAAATTCTGAAAAGTTGGATTTCATAAAATCATTATTTTGATTTGTACATCACATTACATAACCTCAAAAGTTCAAATGTTAAAGGCTATCATCAGTAGACAACAAGTTGTTTTCAAATCCATGAATTCTGATTGTACCACAAGTATCCAAAATTTGTTCCACAATAAAGCGCTAACAAAAAAAATGGTAGATTTACAGCTGATAAAGCTTTACAAGATGTTAAGCTTTGCTAAGGCTATTTGTGCTCTAAGTTTCAAGGTTCAGTAATGATATTGTAACATATGGAGAAATAGCCTTTGGTTGAAGTGTTTGAAGTTTCATATTGAAATTTTAATCAAGAACTTTTCATGAAGGCAACTTTCAAATGATTTGATAACCAAATCTTACATATTTATATTGCTGATGAATGAGGTCGATTTTTGATTAAAAGATAGCTTGTGTTAACATCAAATTTAGTGTTAAAGAATATCATCAAGTTATTTGCTAATCCATGAATTCAGATTTTGCCATAAGCATGCAAAATTTGTCTTACAATTAAACGCTGACAAAGAAATGTAGATTTACAGCTGAAAAAGCTTTGCTTGATATTGAGGTTTGCTAAGGCTATTTGTGACCCGTCATATCGAAAGGTACCTTAAGGTCGGCAAAATCAAAATTGATATTTGGGTCTCATCTGAAAGCTGAGATTTTAAGCTTTAAAATGACACCTTGATTTTGGTTATTGGATGTTCGGTTGCGAAGTTAAACCCAAATTGGTAAAAGGTATCGGGCTGATTCGGGAAAACTATAGTTCTGAGAAAATCGAGTTTAAAGTTTTTGTACTTGGTAAATCCGGAAGTGATGTTACTGTCTCTAGCAAATCTAAACTACAGAGTGTCCCACAAAAAACGCAACGAACTTTGACATTTTATTTTGAGAGAACAGAGCCAAATGGTGAGCACACGTTACAATAATACTATAGAGTAGACCATTGGCTTTTACAGGAATTTTGTTTTGTTTAATTTGAATCTCTGAATCAAAAGTTATTGCACATTTTGTAAAGACCCGAAAAATCTTGATGGTCCGATTTGTTAATCTGTAAAGTTTCACCTCTGGTGGCGTCATAGGGCACACGTTGAATGGAAATTGTTAAAACATCACATGATTAGGAGAAGCATCCCTTGAACCCATTTCATGACATAAGGACTCAATTTAATGATGATCTGCTGATATTAAGCAGGTTGTTGCGTCTTGCTTTGTCAACCTGTTACGTCCCCTTGACGGTCCAGATGAATCATAAAATCCTAAACTCCTTTGTCTTTAGTTTTCTTCAGTGATTTCGGTTAAAGACTTATTATTGGTTGACACCTTTCATTAGAATCCTTTTTTGTCGACTCTTTAGTGGAAATTGTATCCTAAACTACCTTATTGTTGCACCAGAAGTAACAAGAGTCAAGGAATTTGAGAGTATCAGGAAGATCCCTACTTTAAATGAAAATGTTGACCTATTTAAGGTAAAAATGAACTTAAAATACCACTTAATGTTAGGTACAGGTCATGTAAGATTGGTTTGGATTGATTGTGCTCCAGTTGCTTGCAGAATTCTCTTCATTTTAAGTTTGCATTTGTTTAGCTGGAAGTCTAAACTTACAAATCGGACCAAAGTTGATTTAAAGGGCTTTCTTAAATTCTTCATATCTTTGGACTGGAGTGGTAAAATGAAAGGGGACAAAAGGCATGTTGTAGAGTAGTTTCTCTACTTTTGAAAAACATATATTACTATGATTTAATCTTTTGGAAACTATTTTTTAATATTTTTTATTTGTTCGTTGCATTAATATTGGGACAAGCTGTATATCTTCAGTTTTTTACCAGATCTCTGTTTTTTTACAATCAATTCTTATATGGTACTTGCATTTAAACATTTTCTCATTCTGTCTTTATGATAACAAGAATGAAGCTAATGAAACGGATTAAGCTTCGATCATTGTATTTTGCTAATCTGTACCTGTGGCTATTAATTTGTTCGCATCAACCATTCATTGTGATGTCAGCTGACATTGGACTTGTTATTTTACCATTAATTTCCACCTGTTACATAAAAGCTAAATTAGTAATGGATCAATTCCATAAGCTGATTAGTGGTTTGCAAGCTGCAAATTGGAAGATTTCATCAAATCGAGGGGGAATTAGTGGCAAGATATGGTGCTGTCAAGAACGCAAGAATGGATGCCATTTTTGCTTCTCAGGTTAACCAAAGATTTGAAAACGGATTTGTTCGAAATGAGTCAGTATCTTGTCAAAGAAATGCATTTTTCAATCAAAAATAAATGAAGAGGATTTCCATTGCATGAATGATTAGGCTGTAATGAGAATGTCAATGGTGTTTGTAAATGTTAATCAAGCAGAAGTAGTGGTAATATCCAAACTCAAATCTGAGGTCCCCCTCCATTTCAGCTACGGGCATTTAGAATAGCAAATTGGTTGAATTGTGCTCTTAAATCTGGTTGATGAGTTATTATGAGTAACATTGAAGTGATGATCTGTACAAATGGACAAAGGATGAACAGGATGAATTGAACTTAATATTGGACTTAATATGTGACCAGTCATATCTAAAGGTACCATAGTAAATTAAGAGATACTGACCATTGAAGCTGAGCATAGTCAAAAATCACGTCCAAGGTTGAATTTCTAATTTCATCAGAAATGTTGCCTTTGAAGTGTATTCTATCATATTAGTCAGGTTCCAACATCCAAAACATTAGGCAAATGTTTTAAAAACTAAGATAAAATTCCTTTCTCCATTCAAGTTTTACCAGTTTCGATATGATGGGTCACATATTTCTCTTTTGACATAATTATTAAGATTTTAAACTGGCTTATGGTTAAAATCAGGGCATCATTAGTTTGAGGAAGTTATGTGAGAAAGTTGCATATTATCGCACCTTTCATTTTGAGGCTTTATAATGTGACACCTATGAAACCTGTGAAAGTCAGTCAAATCAGGGGCGTCGGAAGGAAAATGAAAGTGGTGCGGCCTGTAGACCCTGGATGTTGGAACCTGACTGACAAGATTCTACAGGCGTCAAAGGTAACTTGTTTGATAAAATAAGAAATTCAACCTCTGACATGATTTTTAACTGTGTTAACAACCTATAATGTCTCATAGCACAAAATATACTATGCCAATGTTAAGGTACCTATAGATATGGCAGGTCATATATAAAATTTTGTTTTTGGTAGTGGTTTCTTAGATGCAACAATTCAAATATTTTCTTCCTTGATTGTAACTAATCAATATATTGTGACATCCAACTCCTTTGAATCGCTTGATCACATCACATAGACTTCAGGGCAGGTTTTGAACCAGTTGGTTCAAGCGTAGCTATTGTAACTTTAAACCCCCCAAAGTGTGAATATTATGTTAGTTTAGTGATTGATATGTGGTCGAGATATACCTCTTTGTGATCATCACTCGTGATATCAAAACAGGCTACTAACACCTTGGTGTTGATTCAATAGTCCCAAAGCACAGGACATCTATGATATCATTGACATAATGCAAAATGTGTTTGTCTATTCAAACATCACCAAGGAGGATATGTTTATATCTTGGGCAACATAACCATTGGCATTATTTCAACAGTCAAGTCTGTTGTTATTGTATGACAGTTTAACAAGCGAGATATATCACTTGAAAGTGGTATATTGGACACTCAGATATGCACCACAATGTTGGCTAAAAAAATGGCTGCTTCTGGCACTTTGGTTATCAGTATAAGGTCTGTAAAGTCTATGAAAATTCCACCATTAAACAGACTTCCCTATTGATATCTTGTATTTGTTTAGCAAGTGAGATCTCCAACACCCCAACACTGACACTGTAGAGTCCCAGTGCATTTGATGGTATCTTGCATATCATCATAATGAACATTACACTATTGGCAATGTTACAAAAGTCACTCCCACTTTTTTTTTGTATTTGTTTAACAAGTGAGATATATGCCACTTTCAGTGGTAACTCATGACACCAAAACACCAAGATTGCACTTCTTTGTTGGTTTAGCTTCATTTGAAGCTATCTTTCTGATGTAAAATGTCTTCAGTGAACATTACCATCAGCTTTGCAGTATTGTGTCTCTTCCATTGTTATGACAAAACTGGTTTCAAGGTTGGAAGAGGAGGGTGATGGGATGACAGGGGTCACTCTTATATATTGGAGGTACAAGTATGTGCCACTGTCCTGCTTTTCAAGTCTCCTGTTCTGCTTCCTGGGACTCTCATTTCCAGCTTACTTCAATCAAAAAATTTGGATTGGTTCAAAAACTGCATTTTCAAAATGTTTGGGTCAAATTTCAGTGCAAAAGCATTGGTTAGAAAAAACTTGACATCTGGTATAGATCTTAATTTTATATTTAATATTTGCATTCTTTTCTTCCAAATGTCATGTTTAGTCAACATTTGTATGAATTATAAAAGATATTTTGCTCTATGATCACATAACCTTGCTTTTTTTCTTTTTATGTTGTTATTTCTTTACAACTTTGGAAATAACGACATTCTGCAAACTTGGATACCGCTTCCCAAGAGAAGATATTGTGTGTATCACATCATGCATTGCTTCCTACAGGAAATTTTGTACAGGAAGTCATCTTAATAGTTAGTGATGAAACATGCCCAAACTGCAAGATTATAACAATTAACATTGATTTGGGGTCATTTCATCACTATCTACTCACACATCTTTCCATGCAAATATTCTCATAGGAAGCAATGCATGATGGGAAGATCCTGATACCTTCTCTACCCCTTCCCTTTGGCTTGGTCACCCTAGAGATCATCAGCCAGGAATCTCCTGATATATGATAGAGAAAAATTGTATTCACAAGTCCCAACATATATGATTTATGATATGAAAAGCAGCCCCATGGGTCCAAGTTATAAGAAGTTATTGCTCTAAGGTTCCATCCGCATATGTTTTACCTAGCATATATTTTTTGACTTTTTTATTCCATTTTGATAGCTCACACTTTTTTGTCAAGTTGCCCAAAGTCATGATATGCAAACACCAATTCTGTACTGTATGTACAATACCTCAAGGTTGTATGGACATATGTGTACCGCCGCGGCAAAA
This sequence comes from Ophiothrix spiculata, assembly GCA_000969725.1. Lineage (NCBI taxonomy): Eukaryota > Metazoa > Echinodermata > Ophiuroidea > Amphilepidida > Ophiotrichidae > Ophiothrix > Ophiothrix spiculata. Next base: position 96,505 of record JXSR01S049402.1, read on the forward strand.
GGGTCCAGTTGTCGAATCTACATGTTGCTCATTGTAGCATATCTGATGTATACAAATACCATACATCAGATATGCTACAAGGAGCAACATGTACGAGCCGACAACTGGACCCTTTTGCCGCGGCGGTACACATATGTGATGTACAACACCTGAAGGCACTTCAAAAGCAATGGAAAAATATTGGCTGAACCAAAGCTGTCAAACAAGCTCAAACAGATGTCTCAAATATGAACCTTAAAGGGGGATTGGACAAAATTTTCCAATGATTTACATTTAATATGTTAGTAAATAACAGTTAATTACCAAATTTTGGAAAATTTTGATCAACACTTCCAGAAAAGTCAAAAATTAGAATTTTGTGTTATTTACTAGTAAATCTTGGGTATGAGGCTATTCTCTAAAAGTATGTATTGATGCTATATATCAAGAAAGAGACAAAGTTTTGTTTGTAAAACAATCTCTTCACATCACCGATTGCAGATAAATTAAAAGAAATTTTGAATTTTCATCTAATCTCCTGATAAAACCAATTTTAAAGTTTCAACACTAGAGGGCAGTATTTTTCGTTGTTGACAACGATAATTAAAAATAAAAGACTATCTAAATATTTTGATATATAGGGGTTGAATTTGACAATGAAACTTTGCAGGCCGCCATTATTACCACTAACACTTCAAATGATGCAAAAATGTCAGAAGGTTTAGAGAAAAATTTGGGGATGATGCTGAACTTGTCCAATGCACTTTTAAGTCAGGGCAAAAAGCAACTCTTAACTCCCTTTAGACTTTGTGACAAGATGTCCTGTCCAGGCATGCATTGACGCATTGGGAAGAATATTGAACAGTTCCCAACGATCCCAAATTTGGCTGATGCTTATTTTTAAGCTCTTGTTTGGATAACGGTTAGAATCAGGGGTAGGTATGGGTTTGTGATAGGTAATTAAAATGCAGAGTTGGGATCTATTTTTATTTTTATTTTTATTTGTTCAGTGGAAAACAAGACTAATCCCACCATATGCATCAAATTCAAGGGATGCCTCCATAGTATGAAAGAAATATTGGAAAGAATTTTCGATTTTCTCCATGCTTTGTCCTATGTTAATGCTAGAACAGTAAGGCCTAAAATCTGATTAATTGATGTACTCCAACCTACCCTAATTGTCTTGACAAATAAGATGTTTTTTTCTATGTGACGCCAATCAAACAATTATTTTTAAGGAATTAAAAGCAAGAGGACATTCTTAAATGCAAGCTTTCAGTGCTCTTTGAAGTGTGATGGTGTATACCTTTATTTTATGAAGTCTTGTCTGACATTTTGCTTTGAATCATTATTACTCCTATAGGACACAACAGAGCATTCACCCGCATCCATTTTCATACAATTTCCATTCTATTGGTGCTAAAGGCTGGCTGACATTATGGCAAATAAGGGGAACGACAAGCACCAGTAAACTGCGAATGATACTTTTCCTCTATAGCCTTTGTCCAGTTTAATGTCAACAACCACTGACAAAATCACAACAGCAATGTCTCATGTGATGTTGGCTTGCGGAGGTGATGTAGAGTGACAAATGTTGAGCGTTGGTGAATCATTAACTAAGTAGCACTTGAGACAATCTTTAGTCCTTTACCGTCATGTTTATGATGAAAGTCGTTTCAGCTCGTTAGCAAATATTATTCTATTTTTTGTCACAGTTTACGCTAATAATTTTTGAGCTTTTTAGGTTCATCACCTTACATTGGTCATCGTCATAGTGTGAGCCATTCTTCAAGCTTGATTCAACCTTTGCTAGCAATAGCACTTGATGAGTTCATGGCCTTTAGCATAATCACACTTTAGAGGGTACAAGTAAGAAATTTCTCTGGGTAGGCATTTATGAAGTGAGAACATGTCCTCATTTGGTTTTAATGATATTCTCAAACCACACTTTGCTTATACAAAGTGCGAAACCCATCTATCAACCTCATGACATGGTTTCAAGATTGAGGCAACTGTTGGTGAAAAATGTAGGTGAGATTATCCAATAGAATGTCCAAAGGGGTAGCTTTGTTAAATCATATAAATTCAGCCATTTTTAAACAATTTTATGTATAAAGACCCCCACATGAAAGCCCCTCTGAGCCCCCCCTACCACCCCCAGCAAAAACCCCTGGACACGCTGGTGTTATCTGCCCACAGATGAACATTTTCATATGGGAGGACGAGACACAGTGAGCATCAGGAACTGTGGGGCCTCAATAGTGGATCCAAGTCATGTGAACCTGCATGCTGAGATTTCAGTATCTGGACTGAAAATAACTGTCAGAGTTGCATGTCTGCATTCCACCATCAGGGTTTTCTGTTTTCAAAACAGAATCAGATTAATTTTCAACAAATAATTTTTTGTGATGGTCATGGCAAATTTCAAGTCCCTTCACAAAAAACTCTCGATCTCACACGTTTTATGTGATTCTATATAGGGATGGACATTTTGTTGTATTCTATATAGGGATGGACATTCAACAGGCCTCATTGGCCTTCTGGTCCTTTCATCCATAAGTTTGTTTTGTTTTTTATGTTATTTTGATGCTGTTCTTTTGTATGTTTATTTTATGGAAATAAAAGAATCTGAATCTGAATCTGAATTGTTGCCATGATGTTTGCTTTAGATTGCCAGATAGTTGTAGGTGTCTAATCCTAACAACTTATTACTGAGGTTCCCAAACTTTTTGGCTGTAACCTTTTGTCCACTAAGGTTTTCATAAGTATTACTGCCTCTCCCCCAAAAGTGTTTTTTTTTAATTTGTATGTATTCAGACATTTAATACTAATAATGTGTTAGTATCTTCAGTAGATAGCACTTATTACAATTCACGTCACTGGCAGAGAGACTTGATAGCAAGTTAATTATACCAACTTTTGCTTCATCCAATATGATTTGTACTCATCATCTAGAAAATGAAACAATACTTAATTACCTCTTAAACAAGTCTTTACAAAATAAAATTGCATTTGATTCTTTTCAAGGGTCTTTTTTCTGAAGATCAAATATGACTTTGTAAGGCAAATTTCCACATGTTTAGTTTTCAATCAAAATTGTCTCAAAAACATCTCTCAAGTGTCCTGTTTTTATCTGTATAAACCCTTCAATTATTTTATCACCTGTTGTACAAGTAAGGTACAGGAAATGAACAAATTTCCTGAATCAACATCAAGCTCCCAAAGGAACTTAAAACTCAATTAAAATTATTTTACACTGCAATGAAGAAAACCTGGAATAATAACATTTGTAAAATATGTGAAAACTAATTTGGAGAAGATGTTTTTGCAGTAATAGTAGAATTTTATGCAAATATAATCATCCAAATCTTATGGATTCTTTACATGCATGTTATTGTTACTTGAGAAGTTCCAGTAATCGTAATGCTTTAGTAAAGATGCATACATTTTATTATCTTTTTATCATTTCATTCTTTATCGATATACATAAGGATTCGTTGCAGTGCAAGAAAGGTGTTTCTATTTCACTTTTTATTTGAGTTATATACTATTCTAGCACTCATATTTGATAAAATTTCAAATGTTTTATCCAGTTTTAAAAACTTAAGAGGACACATATTTTTATTTTTGCTGAAAAAAGTTTGGTTTGTGAATCTTTATCACAAATGAGCCATACAGTTGACCTCTTGATGTTTGTCATGGAGTGAAAGGTAAAAGTATGCATTCGATGGGTCATATGTTTTTCTGTTATTGGTCCTTAGAAAATGGAGATTTTTTTTTGTAAGTTTTGTCTGAAATTAAACATTTCAAGGTATTTTGTAAAAAAAACCCACCATAAATATTTTTTATATGCAGTAAAACAAATCAGTTTTGGTAATCTACATCCTTTGCAAATATTTTCCACCTGTAGCACGAAATGAATTTTGCTGGCTTTATGGCTTGTTGCTGATGGGCAGTCACAGGATTTCCTCTATAATCAATTCCATAGGAATCAATGCATGATGGAAACCACACAAAATCTTATACTTGTTTTATATACTCTATTAATAAATTTTAAATAATGCAATTTTTACTTGCCAAATGGCCCGATTTAATATAAAAATACACTAACAAAATGCTATAACCATATGAATGCAAGCAATAGGTTAATGTGCGTATTGGCTTGCGTGTCTAAGTTTGTTGCGCGCGTAAGTTGCGTAAAGTGACGCGGCCATACATTGCGCACAAAACCCGTAAATAGTCTTTCAAAACCCGTAAATAGTCTTTTTAAAACCCGTAAATAGTCTTTTCAAAAGAACTATTTACGGGTTTTTCTCTAGATGGTTGAAACTATTTGAAATAATGTCATAGGGTTTCAACACGCTTAAATTTATTAATGCAGTATATAATACAAACTATTCCATAAGAAGTAGTGGATGATGGAAGCACACAAAATCTTTCTCTTTGTACTACAAACTATTCCATAGGAAGCAATGCGTGATGGGAACCACACAAAATCTTCTGTGTTCTACAAAAAAAACTCCATAGAAAGCAATGCATGCTGGGAGGCACACAGAATCTTCTCTTTGTACTACAAACAATTCCATAAAAAGCAATGCATGATGGGAACCACACAAAATCTTCTTTGTTCTACAAAATTACTCCATAAGAAGCAATGCATGCTGGGAGGCACACAGAATCTTCTCCTTGTACTACAAACATTTTCTTTGGAAGCATACGATATGAACGGAAGCACACAAAATATGCTCTTTGTTAAATCAATCACAACACAGTTTTTGATGTCATATATTGGTTGAAGCCTCGCACCTTTCTAGAGCAAAGCCTACCCTGGTTGCATTAGAACCTGGAGAAATGGAATGACATGGTGTTTGGTGTCTTCTGATATCAATATATCAACAAATTGATGTCATCCATAGCCATGAGTCACTTGTAATAATACCAGAGTGGTTTATAAAGGTTATAGGACCCAAATTCATCCGTACCCAAACTTAGTTTTCCCATAACTTTGAAGTGAATGATAGATTTGACCAAGATTAAAGTTAGACCTGGTTTGAGTGAAATCTATTGCTCTTATAAAATGATATTTACTGGCATATTCTTACCATAATAGCTATGATGTTTAGGATAAACAAAGATTAAAATGAACACAATAGAAAATTGCTGGTGAATGAAAATACACTTATCTTTTGTATAAATTTTATTTAAACATGATCCTTCTTTAAACATGGTCTAAATCTTAAGCTTTTTCTGTAAATACAGTCCTAGGTGTTTGAAATTGGCTAGGCCTATTTTTACGGCAAAATTGAAATTATCAATTTGCAAGTGATGCTGTAGATAGCAAATCATTTTTGTCTCGTAATATTTACACAATAACAATCTAGCATTCTGATCTTAAAATTTAAACATGATAATTATTTTTTTGAAATAATCATGTAATCAAAATCCAAGCCAAGATACACCAGTTTACTTGTTGATTTTAAAAATTCATATGTTTTTGTTTGAATTCAATGTTTCGGTGTGACATTTTCCCAAATCATTAAACAAACACAACACATTGGTTTTTTAAAGAAAAATGCTTTAAAATGCTTTTTAACTTGATGTGATATTCCTTGTGGGAATATGTGTGTTATTGTTACACGATAGTAGACGCCAGGTAAGGTTTCATATGCGACAACAGAAATGTGTTCGCAAAGTCATTTTCCAGAGAGATTAGATGTTATAAAGCTTATATGTTGAAACAAGACTCTTGACAACCCGAGGGGTGGGGAACTTGTATTCAGAGTTGGTTAGCATGGTCAGAAATAGCCAGGATTCGGGGCTGATGTAAATTACCGCCTTAAACAAATATTTGTTTATTCCCTAAACTAGGCTTGTTCAAATTTAACAAAACATATGTCCTAATCAAGCAGGGACATGATGTTAAAAGATAATACTTGTGGGAAGTAAAAACATAACATTATCTCAATATTGTTTTCAATATGATTCAAAAATACAGTTTTTCTTGATTTTTACTTTGTTTACAACCATTATAAACACTGTGTTCATGTTAAATTCAACATGAAAAAAGCTCCATCCGTATTTGTATATCTGAACATGATAATTTTCAAATAAATTTGTATATATTTTATGGAGGCTTGAACTTTAAGGCCATTTGATTTTTATCCACTCCTCCTCCATGTGGTCAATGTCGGGGTCAATGATGTTTCTTTTCAGTGTTGTACCATCATCTGACCCTACTGTGGCTACTCTATCACATTGTAAAAAATAAGATTACATGTCTTATGTTTCTGAATACAGTGCCCCCCCCCCCCTCTCATGTGGGTTACTTTAGATGGGCTATTATATCCATCCATTTCATGGAATTATTTTATTGATCATATCAGTTACTTAGAAGGAATCTTGGAAACGAAAACCTATTGTGGATATGTCTATCAAGCTGGATATCCATAGATGTTGAATATAGGGTAGAATCTCTTTTTGTGGACATTTTATACTCTGTTTTTGAGTGAAATATAAGAAAACCTCTAATTGTACACATTTTATGTATACTTTATTAAATGGATTATGGAATAAAGAAAATATCTTGTGATTCTTTGTTATGGAATATGGATTTTATGTGTAACATGTGCAAAAGAAAAAAACAGATAAACAAGAAACTTGTGAATATATTTATTCATAACGTAATTAAAGCAATACTATAAACTGTTAAAACTGAAGTGCTCCCTGTCACCCATGACTTTTGATTTTTTGGGCTTATTTGGTTTGTTTTTGGTAGATATGAATTCCCCCCTCCCCCAAATGATTTGGCTCAAAGATGCTTACTTTTCCTATTATGTCCATTTGTTGAATTAAATTCAGGATCCCAGACTTAGATTCCACATGTATATATTAGTATAGGAAAGCATGCATGTGCTTTTTATCCATTTTTTGGTGGCAAAACAATTTTTTCACAAAATACACTTGAAAACGCTTTTAGGTAGTCACATTCCTCCATTTTATGCTGTTTTTTTATAAACCATTTTTGATCAAAATCTTACAGTATTGCTTTAATGTAGGAAATTCCAATAAAAAAATGAAAATACTTTCAATTACAAATTTCAATTGCATTTAATGACTTTATGAGCACTGTAATTTCACATTTCAAAGATGTGTATATTGCTTATGGTTTACCATAACAATACATAGTTTTAATTAATTTTCTCAATTTTTTAGTAAAATTTGTCTTTGGTTATGAAAAATACCATAATATACATTCGTTCAAATTCAACTAGTGATTTTCTGAATGAACATCCCCTTTACCATTCAGTTATTTTATCCAAGCCTACCAAAACTTTTTAAAATAATTGATAATACTCCTGTCATTGAGTACAATGATTCATCAAACTTTTGGAAGTGAGTGTATTTATTAATTTTTAGGGTTTGCCATATATGGGAAATAGTTGAATTGGATGAGTGGACATGGTATAAGCAATATTATAGGCAAGCCCAGGATCATAAGAGGGGCTTGGCTTAATGGTTTAAATCACTAAAAAGGGCTGATGTTACATGACTTATACAAAACCTATGCACCTTATGGGCAAGCTATTGAATGTTAATTTTGGAAGTTAAGGTGTTTGGTCCATGAGAGATCCGCCCGAAGAATTTTAGTAAAAATCAGCATGAATGATATTTTGTAGATGTAGAACCGATTTTTAAAATAAAAATTGGGGGTCACCGGACTTGTTTTTGTATGAGAGTCGGTTTAAAAACAGCATTTTTGGAGGTTTTTTTGGGAAAAATAGTACAGGGGTCTATGGGAAATGTGGCAAAAGTGAAATTATTTGTGAAAAAATCTGCCCGAGCATTTTTGTTAATTTTTTCACAAAAGTTGCGCACAAGTATGTTCTTACAAATAAAAAAATAAAAATTGGGGGTCACCGACTTAGTTTGTGAGAAAATAATAATATATGGCAATTTTTAGCTTCAAAACACTACTCAGAGTATATGCGCATGCGTATTGCGGCACTTACCTACTCAGAAACTAGCGCGTACTGGTACGCGTGGACGGCGTGTGGACCAAACACCTTAAAATCTCAAAATGTTTGAAGCAATAAGACGAGCTCCTTTGAGAATGAGAGACCACTGGTAGACAGACAATCAATAAGGGAATACTACCAATGCTATCTAGGTCATAAACTCAATACAAAGCTTGAAATAACATGACTCAACCAATTTTGACAGCAAATTAGCAAATCAACACAATGGACTAATTGGGAGGAAACATCATTGGAAGTAGCGCATCCATCAACTTCACCGGTGGTATTGATGCGGACATACTGAGATGAAGTGCTGGGGGATAGGTGACATAGCTAATAAAGGGTAGGTTACTGGGAGCAGAGCCGTACGAAGCGGGGGGGGGGCACTGTGGCTCGAAAAAGCAGGACACTGGCTGGACAAATATCAGAATATCGGCACGATAGTTTACTGCTTTAACTGTCCCAAGATTACTGTCCCATAAATTTTTAGTCAAAATAAGCCAATTTTATCACAAATATCAAGGTTTTATCAAATTTTGGCTGAAAATAGAAAAATGTGTGCGCGCGTAATACAAACAAATTGACCGTATATACATCGGAACGAAACATGAATTTTTTGGACCGTAAATATGTTTGCCCCCCTTGGCTAGTATTACATGCCTTCGTACGGCCCTGACTGGGAGAGGTGGGAGGGGGATACTTACATTCACGAGATAGGCAGGGATGTACCATCCAAATGGGTCATTTTTCACAGGCAACCTTAAAGACATAGGTCCAATACTTTGCCAATAATCTTACATAAAAATAAATTGGTAAAATCAGTTAATTTTGAGAAAGAAAACCCTTATAATAAAAAAATCTTAAGAAATGGCACAAATTTCAGACCTTAACTCCCAAACGCATTGAAATCTCAATGGGTTAGATACAGCGGATCGGACTCGCTATACATTACTTTCTATTTGTAGGTAGTTCCGCCAGTCATTTTTACATAGTTTTAAACACATTTTCAACAATTATAACCCTATTACAGACCTGCTAACAGGTAAAATTTACCCATTAGACACAAACTATTTTCCCCATTTCAAATACACTTTTGCAAACACCCCTTTTTCAAACATTTTCAGAATAGGACCTACAAATAAAATTGTGTACTAGTTTTTGAGAAAAACTTAGTACTTTTCGTACCAGTTATATAATATATACATGTAAACAACAACTGTATAGAGTTGTCAGAAATTTGGTGGCAGATCATTCCATAAAAATTCAATAAAGAGTATATATTCAATGAGCATGATGAGGAATAAATATTTAAGTTTTGTAGGGATTTTCACTCTCTTGGGACACTTTTTATAGCCGGAATCGGACCTATGTCATACGCAGCATAATGATCTAAACATAACTCCTGTTGGACTTCGTACACAGTGAAAACAATCAATACTTCAGCCAAGCATCCCTTCATTTTCATTCTTTTTAGCAAGAAGGAAATCTGTGAAATGATGAGGTGTTTGTCATCTTGTTGTGGTTTGAATTACTCACATGTCATGTTATTTGGGCATCAAAATATTTTGAAATTTGATAAAATCAATCAAAATATCCGAGAGCCAGTATTTTCTGCATAGAGCTACATGAGATGTTGGCAGTTGTTTTCACTGTGCAAAACGGACAAAAGTCCCGAATGTAAATAAGACACCCGGATGTCTACTCCTGCCTATAGCGTATAATTATGTTTGTGAGCATATTTCTCCACATTTTTTCCAAAAATTGTGAAGAATCATCTGTCCACATGGTCTGACAATGTGAGTGCCCCACCAGGGTATGTGGCAATGATGGACTAGCCATTGGTGACAAAATATGTTAGCTGCAAAATGTGACTCAACCAATTCTGACAGTAAATTATCAATCTGTCACAATGGACCTACTTTAGGGACACTCAGTATTGACTGGAAGTGGTGGGTTGGTATCCAACTGCCGGGTATTGAGTGAAAGGGCGTGGTCATGGGGTGTGTCATCTTAGAATAGTAGTGGCAGGTTTAGATGGGGCGCAGTGTCTCCTCTTATTTTATTCCTTGAAAATTAATAATTGCATCAAGACCGGCCACAAATGCATGATTTTTAGGTATATTCGAACAGTTCTGCACCCTTATTTTTTCAGACAAACACCTTTGAGTGGGCGCTAAGGTGCTGTCAAAATTGCACCCCCTCTTTTGAAAATTCTTGGATACGCCACTGAGTAGCTCTGATAGACGTATGGCCAAAAGACTTTACTATACACCTATCTAGTAAAGTTGACACTCTTTAAGTTTGTTTTATTGCAGATCCAAAAAGGTATCTTCTTAAATGACATTTTAGACTATGTAAACCTGAGAAACTATCATGTGTCAATATGGTCCAACAGTGTGAGTGTCACCCCCACCCTTGGGATGTGGGGATGACGGACTAGCTATTGGTGACATAATATGTTAGCAGCAAAATGTGACTCAACCAATTCTGACAGTAAATTAATATCTATCTGTCACAATGCACCTACTTTAAGGACAGACACTCAGTACAGACTGGAAGTAGTGGGATGGTATGTAACTATCAGATATTGAGTGAAAGGGTGTGGTCATGGGATGTGTCATCTTAGAGTAGCTCTGATAGACGTATGGCCAAATGATAAGACTTTACAATTCTCTAATAAAGTTGACCCCTCCTCAAATTTATTTATTGTTGATTCAAAAAGGTCATATCTTCAGTTTTAAATGACAGTTTAGAATACATAAACTGAGAAAAAAATCATGTGTCTATATATGGTCCAACAGTGTGAGTGTCAACCCACCCCCAATGCCCCCTACCCTGGGGACATGGGGATGATGGACTAGCTATTGGTGACATAATATGTTAGCAGCAAAATGTGACTCAACCAATTCTGACAGTAAATTATCAATCTGTCACAATGCACCTACTTTAGGGACACTCAGTACAGACTGGAAGTAGTGGGATGGTATGTAACTATCGGGTATTGAGTGACAGGGCGTGGTCCTGGGTTGCAGTCTTAGAGTAGTTCTGATTGATGTATTGGCAAAATGATAAGACTTTACACTACTCTAGTAAAGTTGACCCCTGTTCAAGTTTGTTTTATTGCAGAATCAAAAAGGTCTTATCTTCAGTTTTAAATGATATTTTAGAATACGTAAACTGAGAAAAAATCATGTGTCCATATGGTCCAACAGTGTGAGTGTCACCCCCCTCCCCCACCCTGGGGATGTAAAGATGCCGGACTAGCCATTGGTGACATAATATGTTATCAGCAAAATGTGACTCAACCAATTCTGACAGTAAATTATCTGTCACAATGGACCTACTTTAGGGACACTCAGTACAGACTGGTTGGTATCTAACTGTCTTGTATTGAGTGAAAGGGCGTGGTCCTGGGTTGCAGTCTTAGAGTAGTACTGATTGATGTATTGGCCAAATGATATGACCTTACAATACTCCAGCAAAGTTGATCTCTAATTATTTTATTGCGGATTCAAAAAACAAAAATTTGGTCGTTTTAAAACATGTATTATCTGCACTAACATGCAAGCAGGGTTGTCACCAGGCAACTTAAAGTGTCGGGTAAAATTTGTGTGAAACAGTAAGAAAATAGAAATTTTGATAATAATTCAATTTTTTATTGATTCTTCATTGATTTTGTATTTTTTGAGCCTCGAGTGCCGGGAAATTTGACTCAAAATCAACCTGAGAGCCGGGTGAAAATTAAGAGTGCCGGGTGGTCCCGCCCACCACCGCCGGTGTAGTGACAACCCTGCATGCAAGTATGTTTACATTCTTGAAAAAAAAATAAGAAAATGTGTTTCTTTTTTTAATTATTGTCATAACACACTAGTCTATGGTGATTTATAAAAGTCGGCAAGCTTGTTACTTAAAAATATATAATCAGGATCAAGTAAAATTTTCAGAATTTGGTTATTTTATACTCATCTGTCTAAATATGTAGTACAAAGTGAGGTTTAATGACATCAGAAACACAAATTGCACCTTTAAAATGGCTGATCAAGATAGCGCATGCATACTGGAGAAAAGTTTAAAAAGAACTCAAACAAAGGTTACTAAAATTGTTTCATATCTCTTCTAAAAATTTGAATTCAATCGTTTGATTGCATAGATCAATTTGTTTCAATTTGTTCAGATAACAGGTGATTTGCACCTGATATTCCAATATTTCCCATCATTTGATCTGTAAAATTGAAACCTGAAACCTCACCCATTTAGTGTTGTGCAAATTGCTTCTTTTTTCTCCAATTATCATCATAGCACTGATGGAATAATTGCCTCGAAAGCTGGTGTTTATTACAAACTGTAAGCAATCATATCCATAGAATTAATGCCTCAATTTAAGTCAGGTTTAATCTTTGTACAAAAGGCTGACATATGAGATTTAGCTGTAGGGCTGTTGGGCTTATCCATTCTTTTGTTCAAATAGGGTTAAACAACTCTATGTTGCCTTTGATTTGGCTTATTGTGAATATAGAAATGCGTAATTCAATTGCAGTTTTAACAATTTGTATGCAAAAGACAACTGTTCTCTGTTTTTTTCCTGCTAAGGTCTAAAAATAATAATTTGATTGGTATAACATAGAAAAAAAATCTAGGGTAGGTAGGTATGCCTTTTTCTTAAATTTTTCTTTTTTAGGTAAAAAAACCCCACTTAATCCATGCTAGTTTAAATATTGTGAAATAAATAAATGTGAAATAGTTGGGTGGGTTTTGTTTACTTATTTTTTTTTCAAAAGCACCCATATTACTAAATTTGGGTGCTTTTTCCGATCCCAAGTTTTTTAATTGTTCAGAAAACGTGCCAATCAAACATTTTTATTAACAATTTTGGTCTTGTATCATATGGTCCAGGATGATTATTAATGATCCTTTAAAATATTATCAGTCCAAATTCACACAAATGTTTCAATTTTATTACATTTCCGAATAAAAACAGTACATCAAAATATCAAACAATTAAAAACCATATAGAGGTAAAGGCTAGAAGGCCAATAAAACCTGTAAAATAGCCTACCCCTTATACAAAAATATTACAAACACACAAAATAATTACATAACGAAAACAGAATAGGCCTAGAAATTAAATAACAAAAACCCTAATTTCAAGTTTTCAAAGGAAACAAACCAATGACCAAACCTTGGCAAAATTTCTCCATAAATGGACAAAACAATTTTTTATTTTCTTGGCTTTATTAGTAAAACTTAAATAGAATTGTTGTACAGATTGTGCTTTTGTCTGGCATCACTGACCAAATATGAGACAGTCAAAGTAAAAACACAGTAACTGGCCACCACATACTTCTACTGGCAAATTATATTTTATTTGTATTGCAAATTGTAAAATCTTCAAGGAATTTTCAACTTATCTTTAAATTGATTTGAGTTACAGTTCTTTTATACATGACATGTCAGAATACAGAAAATGTGCTTTACTACCAGTGCTACATTTAGAAAATACT
>JXSR01S049413.1:39450-50910 GCA_000969725.1 Ophiothrix spiculata
TTTGGAGAGGATGCCCAAGCAATCTCGCTTTGCACACATCAAGATTTGATTACCAGTGGATTGAAATCTGTGGAATCTTTGCCGTCAATTATCTGGCTGAATTAACTGGATAATTTAATAGACAGAAATTCTAGATCGTCAGCTCCTCACACAAAGTATTTAGAGTTGGGATATGCTTGTCAGTCTTCCTTCAGAGGAGTCTTTAAGCTACTGGTCCCATGTGTAGACAAGTTAAACCTGTATATGTACATGCAATTGCAATAAAAAAGAAAAAGAAGATGTGCTATCCCCTGACTGTATCCAACTATGTTTTGGGTTATCCAGCTGGACTTTTAACAAAATCTGCATATTCCTATTGGGACTGCTTCAAAACTCAACCAGCAGTTGAACCCCAGAACCAGCCGTTCTGACTGTTTGCTGTGTTGTTATAAGGCACCAGCCAGCCAGCTAGAACCAGCCAATTAGGGCGGTCCCTGCGGTCAACTGTGATGTGTGTTTTGAAGTGCTCCTATAATATTGTATGTATTCAAGAATACAAGTTATTAAAAAAAGCCATGGGTTTATAATGCAGTAGATAGGTTAAGAGTTTGCTCACAAACAATTGGCCTAATACAACAATTAAGCCAAAAAAAAAATATTGTTTGTTTGCCCTCCAGTGGAAAAATTAAAATTTTGGGTCGGTCGGTCAATCTTTTTTTTTTTTTTACTCTACACATATGATGTCATTCCATGGATTTTATCATGAATACCAAGCAATGCAGGGCTTAATCAAAAATTGTGGGTCATTATTTAGAGGAAATATGCAATTTATACTACTAAATGTGACTTCACACTGCTAAATTTTACGTTTTACATAGAAAATATTGAGTTTTCATATTTTACATGTTTGAAGAAAAATAAAATAACTAAAATCGCGACCCAAATTTTTTGGCATTTTTAGGGTCGGTCGCAGAGGGCAAACAAACATGATTTTTTTTTTGGCCTTATGAAGGCAAGAAAATGCCATGGATATTGAAATTCATGAATTTCCAAAATGTATTGAATTTCTTTCTTGTATTTTCCTGACTCTAGGTCTATACCATCCATAGAAGAAAGACACTTGACCCAATTGTGCATGATTAAAATTCATGTTTCTCTTTATTTTCCAGGTTACATATCAACTGAAGATACTAACTACTGCCTTATTTTCTGTAATCATGCTGCGTAAACAATTAAATATGTACAAATGGCTGTCGCTGGTTATGCTGATGCTTGGGGTAGCCCTTGTCCAGGTAGGTTGGAAAATACAAATATTGAATGTTTGACAGTGCAGGAATACAAGATATATGGTCAAATTTGGAATTTGCCCTTTGCACAGAGCGGAGTCAAGCAAAATTATTAGCTTTTGACCAAATGATATATTTTTACTATTGCATGTGCACACTTTCTGCAAAGACAAACAGTCAGCATTGCTTTATAAATTAACATATGTGACAAGTCATATCAAAACTTCCTCTTGGGGTTTTCAGTCAAATTTGAGATACACTTCAAGAAATCGCACAAAAGTTGCAGCGTTATTAAAGATGGCCTAGCACAGAAACAATGTCGGACACGAGTGAGCTGCACACAATTTTTAAAGTATTTGTCCCGGCTTTTAGCATAATTTCTGGCGTATTGTATCTTGCACTTTAATAAAACGCGATCTTACACATGCGTCATTTTTATATTCACGCATAAGACCCATGCACGTTACTCCTGACGGCGCAGGGCTCAAAACGCACAGTGTTTAGGTACTAGTCATTGCTAAAAAAATGTCAATTTTTGGCTTAATTTTTCTTAATATCTCAAAAAGTAAGTCAGTGACCATATTTTTTTATTTTGCTTTTTTAAAAAACTATATAAGGACCAAAACATATGTGAAAAAGAGAGAAAAAAATAGAGCCGTTTTTTTAATTATAAGTGTTTTTGTCTATTCATTTAAATTTTACCATGTAGAAGTCAGTGGTAAAAAGTGGTAAGAAATAATGTTTTTTATATGGATTATTCTCAAAAACTAATTAAGTCGGTGACCCCCCTTTTTTATTTTAGAAATGTGATCAGCACATTTGAAAACACCATATATCTAAAAATAAATAGAGGAATTCTATCTGTGCTAGGCCACCTTAAATTGGTACCGTACAAAAATAATGAAAATTGCTCATTAGGACCTAGAGCTATGAATAAAAGGAGGGTCCTGCAAATCACTCTGATGTAGAATGGTAGTGTACAAATATAACATGGTTTGAGAGGCAGTATCACAAAATGCTGTTCTTGATGTGGTGATTGATCAAGACTTTATACAGTAGAAACCCATCATAACGAAGTTGCTGGGGACAGACAAATTACGTCTTTATCCAAAATTCCGTTATATCAGGGTTTTTAAAACAATAAAAACCAAAAGAAATTAGTAAAATGCCACAGGAAAATCACTACTTTATAACAGAGCTTTCCTTATTTCAGATTTCGTTATAATGAGTTTCTACTGTATTGATTTTGTTTCACTGTTGATTGAACCCTATAGAAATATAGGGACATTGTGTCAAAATAGATGGCGCTATTCATAATAACTTGTTTTAAGTTGTAAGAGGGGTATACTGTTATAAACAAAATTAGATATCCAAATAAAGCATCTAACATCAAAAACATTAGTAATCATTTTAAGCCAAAATCTTCACAAATCAAGCATTATAATCGATAATCAAGTAAAATCAATAATTTGAAATTTGTATAGCGCTGTCAGTTTTGCACAAATCTGAATTAACATAAAATACCGATATATGGGCTTAAAATTAACTAACTTTCAACCAAAATCAATTACATTTAGACATTGTGTTAAAACCTTTATTATGCAATATGTGACCCATCATATCGAAAGGTACCTTAATACCGACATAGTAAATTACGAGATACGGGCCATTGAAGCTGAGCATAGTCAAAAATCACATCCAAGGTCGAATGTCTAATTTCATCAGAAACGTTACCTTTGAAGTGTACTCTATCATATTAATCAGGCTCCAACATCCAAAACATAAGATTATTTTTTTTTAAAACAAGATACATATCCTTTCTCCATTCAAGTTTCACCAGTTCAGAAACTTTACACTTGATTTTCTCAGAACTATAGTTTTCTGAATCAGTTTGATGCGTTTTACCAATTTGGATGTAACTTTGCAATCGAACATCCAATAACTAAAAGCAATGTGTCATTTTAAAGCTTAAAATATAATCTTTCAGATGAGACCAAAAGAAACAATTTTCATTTTGGGACCCTTAAGGTACCTTTCGATATGATTGGTCACATATATTTAAGTTACATGAACTGCTTTTTTAACATTTTGGGAAATAAAATATGAAATGAAAAAATGAATACATGTCCCCTTTAAACAGCAGTGGTTTTGAGCTGGCAATAGTAACAAATATTGACTACTCATGAGGGCGATAGTATAATAAAATGCATATCTGATTCCTTACCATAGATGCCATCTGATGACAAAAAACCAGAGAAGGAATTATCAGCAGCCAGTCAATTTATAGGCCTTATTGCAGTATTGTGTGCATGCTGTTCCAGTGGCTTCGCAGGAGTCTATTTTGAGAAAATACTCAAGGGAACCAAGCAGTCAATATGGGTCAGAAATATACAATTAGGTGAGCATGGAGTTTTACACAGCTATATTGAAGCTTATAATAAGGTTTTTTTTAATAATAGATATAAAAAAGTGCACATGATTCTCCAGATTTATGAGAAGCTAAACTTGTCTGATAGTTTCTGACCAGTCTACAAAAGATCGGAATCGGCCGATTCCGATCTTGGTTGCTCCAAATCAGCATATTCAGATTGCGATTCTCTAAAATTTCACTGGACAGGAAGGAAATTCTACAGAAAATGTCTTGTTTTCAGAAAATGTTGTCCTGTATGAAAGAATAGAAAAACTGTCTGTTATTAGGAAATATTTAGACATTTTAGGAAGTTCTGACATCAGTGACTTATGGATTAACGCTGTTTAATGATTAATGATGTTTGCCTATGTATTGTTTTTACTTGTTTACTTTCAGGTTTCTTTGGCGTGTTATTTGGTTTATTAGGCGTCTTTATGTACGATAGTCAAGCTGTTTTATCCAATGGATTTCTACAAGGGTACAATAAAACAACGTGGATGGTAGTCTCATTACAGGTAAACAAATCAAGAGATAAGTGCTCTGACAAAATGAGCGAAAAGTTATAGAAACTTATAAATGACCTCTAAAATGAAAAAAAAAAGTTGGTAAAGGTCAATCTTTGTTAATTGACTAAAAAAAGCATTCATGCATATTCTTTTAACAGTTCTTTTAGTTTTGAATAAACAAAAATGATGGGAAGTGTAATCATTCACGGTTAATTGATCACATTTTGCTATCATACTTTCCTGTAATCTTACAACTTTAAATTGTATTTGTGGCTAATTTGGTTACTAGATTAGTCTTTTGTGATAAATTTCATTTTAAAATTCATGACTTTCCCCTCATTTCGTCGGAGAGCCTCCCATATCTTTTTAAAATAGAGATTATGTTTGTTGTCAATATACAACTTTTTTGTGAACAAGAAGCAGTCAAGTTACCTCAAACGGTAAGGCGCTCGCTCGCTTGCAGTGCGGAAGGTCCCGAGTTCAAACCCTGCTGGTGCCAAAAGTTGAGTGTGCTTGAAATTCCCTTCAAGTTGAGCAAGAAACTAACTGCTATTGTCTTGTGGAAACCTGTACGAAACTCAGGGAGCTTATCCAGGCAGCGATGGTGCGTATGTAGGCTGATCAAGGTTCAGCGTCCCTAGTGCATGGTTGCCGCAGAAACTGAAATGATGCTTGGTGTGGAATGGAGCTTACTTCATGGGCCACAGTGGTCAGCGAACACCTGTAAAGTGTGCAGAGGCCGAGTGGAATTACAAATGTGGGCGGCATGGCTCACTATAAATCCCCAGTATTTATTTATTTATTTAAACAATTACCAATGCAGGGACTACTGTGAGGTGAGGGACTGCATGCACAATTGAGTTTATATCTTTACTCAAGGATATCAGCTAAGCTTAAACTTAACTCAAAGTTATAGTCTACTGATTTGCAGTTTTAAATGTTGTTGAGTTGTGTAGGGTGGGGTGTGCTGGTTTGATGGACTAATCACTCTTTTAAACATGTTCAACCGTTACATATTTCCCTTATGTCATATTTGTTGTAGAAGTGATTATGCTGTAGTCCATAGGTTACTGTAGCAAGTGGTATAAACTATACATACAGCTTATATTCATTTGTGCTACAATGTTCTTTTTTTAAACTTTAGGAATTCAAGTTGATGCCATGAGTCACACGAACAGTTTGGTCCAGTCATAATGATATCCTCTCAACAACGAATAATACACCAGATTTGTTTATACAAGGAGGTATCAAAAAGTTTTAAAGATCACCAAGAAGTAAAAGAGCTATATCGATGAACTTTTGGTTGGTCACTTGTCCTTATGTACATTATGGTGCAAAAATGATATTATTGGCGTTTATACTTTCTGTACCTGGTGTTGATAGATGTATGTCAACAACGTCCGCTAACCAGATAAACTGCGTGGGAAAATCAAGGATATAGCGCAATTAAATCCTGCAATTGAAGGTTTACAACCCAGTAATTCTATGATGACATGCCCAAAGTTTACATGTTTGATACCATAGCATAGGTTAGAATCTGCTCTTTCCAATGATTACATAAGTATGGAAATAGGTAAAAAAAAGGACATCATAATGACATAATAAAGCATGGCTGACCTGAAAATGTTAATTTTAGCCAAATACAATATGGAATTTTTTGGCTATAAGAGGACCTCTTTAAAGTCGGTCTGTGGACAGTAGGTTTTAAGTTGGAGAAATGTGTTACTTTGCTATGTAAAGATGACTTAATGGTCACATAACAAAATCACTTTCCTGGCTGTATTTCTTCTTGGTGATCTTCAAAACGTGTTGATACTTTCTCATATTTTGTATTTTGCAGGCATTTGGAGGCCTAGTAATTGCTGCTGTAATCAAGTATGCTGATAACGTTTTGAAAAAATGCGATTTAAGCTGTCTGATGAAATTTGTAGATTTCACTTAGACAAGGTCTAACTTAAGACCCGGTTTAAAAGTTTTGTGCAGGACCTTAGTAGGTGTTTGGGGTGATGTATTAACATCAGGCGGTCAAGGGCTACCGTTTTTTAAACTCATCACTCTTTTTAATTATCTTGTGCCATTACATATGACCCTTGTGTCTTATTATAACACCAGTTTTATTTGCATTTCGCAGGCATTTGGGGGCCTAGTAATTGCTGCTGTAATCAAGTATGCTGATAACATCTTGAAAGGTTTTGCAACATCACTATCAATCATCTTGTCAACTGCTGTCTCCTATTATTTATTACATGATTTTGTGCCAACTAGGTGAGTACACAGCAGAAATCACACTTACTGGTACAGTGGTGTTACCTCATGGTGACTCACAGTTTGAAAGGTTTTGCCACATCACTATCATCATCTTGTCAACTGCTGTCTCCTATTATTTATTACATGATTTTGTGCCAACTAGGTGAGTACACAGCAGAAATCACACTTACTGGTACAGTGGTGTAACCTTATGGTGACTCACAGTTTAAAAGGTTTTGCCACATCACTGTCCATCATCTTGTCAACTGCTGTCTCCTATTATTTATTACATGACTTTGTGCCAACTAGGTGAGTACACAGCAGAAATCACACTTACTGGTACAGCGGTGTTACCTCATGTTGACTCACAGTTTGAAAGGGTTTGCCACATCACTGTCAACTGCTGTCTCCTATTATTTATTACATGACTTTGTGCCAACTAGGTGAGTACACAGCAGAAATCACACTCGCTGGTACAGTGGTGTAACCTCATGGTGACTCACAGTTTGAAAGGTTTTGCCACATCACTATCAATCATCTTGTCAACTGCTGGCTCCTATTATTTATTACATGATTTTGTGCCAACTAGGTGAGTACACAGCATAAATCACACTTACTGGTACAGTGGTGTTACCTCATAGTGACTCACAGGTTGAAAGGTTTTGCCACATCACTATCAATCATACTGTCAACTGCAGTCTCCTATTATTTATTACATGATTTTGTGCCAACTAGGTGAGTACACAGCAGAAATCACACTTACTGGTACAGTGGTGTTACCTCATGGTGACTCTCAGTTTGAAAGGTTTTGCCACATCACTATCAATCATTCTGTCAACTACTGTCGCGTATTATTTATTACATGATTTTGTGCCAACTAGGTGAGTACACAGCAGAAATCACACTTACTGGTACAGTGGTGTTACCTCATGGTGACTCACAGTTTGAAAGGTTTTGCCACATCACTATCAATATTCTTGTCAACTGCTGTCTCCTATTATGTATTACATGATTTTGTGCCAACTAGGTGAGTACACAGCAGAAATCACACTCGCTGGTACAGTGGTGTTACCTCATGGTGACTCACAGTTTGAAAGGTTTTGCCACATCACTATCAATCATACTGTCAACTGCTGTCTCATATTATTCATTACATGATTTTGTGCCAACTAGGTGAGTACACAGCAGAAATCACGCTTACTGGTACAGTGGTGTTACCTCATGGTGACTCACAGTTTGAAAGGTTTTGCCACATCATTGACACCGTCAACTACTACTACATGATTTTGTGTCAACTAGGTAAGTACAGAGTACACAGCAGAAATCGCACTTAGTCGACAAAAAAACACCTGTTTTACGATGCTGACCAACCCTAAATTTGCCATTTAGAATATTGTTTTTTTTTGTTTTAGTTTTGCCAAATCTTGTAAAATCACCCGTTTTTTGGCCAAAATTGTTAATTGTTTTTGGTTTTTTTGTGATATTAAAACAATTACATCCTCTATTTTATGATATCAATGTATTAGTTGATGAATATCGTCTGCCTATATAATACCCTTTACCAATACAACCCCACCCTAAAAAAAGGTGTATATGTGATGTTTAGATAAAAGATGTGTTGGAGATAGTTAAACAGCATCATCTAAGCTCTGTGAAATAGTTAATTTTGTGTTAAGTATATGCTTTAAAAAAACTATCAGGGTTGCCTATTCCTAAACCCTCATTAATTATCATTAATTGACATATAATTTTCTTCTCTTTTTCCCTCTTTCAGTTATTTTTTCCTAGGTGCATTACTAGTTATTGGAGCAACATTTTTATATGGATTTGAGCCGCCAAAAACTGCCAGCACAATTACAAGTAGACCAAGTAAGGTATAGGGAATTTTATATGGTAGAATTCTGTTAACAAAACAAATGCTGATACCTCATTAACAAGAAATCTGTTAACAAAATACAGTGCAAACTCTTTAACACAAACTCTGTTTACCCAAAAAACTTTTTAACACAAATTGATTTTCAAGTCCCTGATATTGATTTTGAATGTAATTAGTGGTGGATAACACAAATTCTAATAGCATAAATTAAAATTTGTAACCCCACAGATTTTGTGTTAAAGAGGTTCCACTGTAATAAATTTAAAAACTCACAAGTTTTGCTATCTTTGCCGGGCTGAATTTTAAAAGGTTTCTATATGAATCCCATCAACTCTTTGTATCTTTGCGAAAATTACTGAATTTCAGATTAAATGCTCTGATTCACCCAGATAAAGATTAGGAAAAATTTCAAATTTCCACGTTGGCATGTGCATGTCATCACTTGAAGTCGTAAATTTGTGCAAGGCAAGATAAGCCATCTTAATTTAATAGTTAGTGTTCAAGCTCTTGTGTGCATTAAAGGAGCATGGTCGGATTGCCTCCACATTTTTTCAAACTTTTCAAGATTTTTGTACCAAAATGTTGCTCATATTTTTCTCATAACCCATGTGACATTTCAAGGCTAAATTACTTTCTGTTTTGGATATATGAAAATGTGTCTTATTATGGTAACCATAATTAATTTTACACAACAACGTATAGGCAGCTCTGAAATACAAAACTGCACATAAACTCAAAATGGTTTAACCCATTCAGCTGAAATTCCAAATTTAAATCTCTTGAGTGGTCATCTTTGTTATGGCATTAAAAACTAAATTTTGACAAATTGGACCAAGCTCTGTTAATACAATTTGTCTGCTTTGTTATTGCTGGATGTATAAATTTCATTTGTTTTCCTTTTTTAATTTTTTTTCCAAAAACATATCCACCTGTGTACATATTCATAGTATGCAAATAAGTCCATTCTCAATATAAAGACAGATTCTATTCTGTTTTGATTCTATAGATAATTATGAAATTTTGATTCTGTCAAAAAATTACAAAAGTCGAATAAACTCCTCAAGATATGGCTAAATAAATAAATATTGTGTGCGGAAATACTTTGTGGCGGTTGTGTATATTTTGTCGAACAACCATCATGGAGACCTACATGGCTTTAACGACAGAACTGGTTATTCTGAAGAAAGAACTAATTTGGAAAAATCGAGCAAAAAACATAAGATATTAAACAAAAAAAGTTGAAAGCTGTCGCAGGACATTCTGTCAAGCCAAAACCTGTGCTTTGATATTTACCATTTCTTGGAATTGACATTGGCAATAAAATAGAAATTTTTGAAAAATGCATTCTACATTAGGTGTTAAGTTTTTGATTAGCTTTAAGACTGACTATTATATCAAGATTGCTTAACTACTTGCTTGGGGGATCACTCAAGTATAATGCTGCATAAAAAATGCAAGAAAAAGGTGACTTTGGGTTGTTTTTGAGGACAGAAGGGTGAATCATGTGACACTGTTTAGGTATCAAAGGCTGCCAGTTTCAAGAAATATGGTACTTTTCCTAATCCTAGTGTTAGAACGGTACAGTAAAATCCCCATTTAGGGTGTGAAGGGGGAAAAAGGGTATTTTTCAGCTTATTTTTGCTTCAGAAAAAAATTACCCTTTAGGGAGCGTTTTGAAAAACTGTGGTCACACTCTGCCTGCAGCATTATACTTAAGTGCCCCCCCCCCCGGACTACTTGCTGCACTATAATAGCATGCCATAATCATTACCAAATCAGAATAAATATTGAATCCATGGCTCGTTCATAAAACGAAACTGTTTCATTTTATACCTGTATGTTTTATATATATGTTAGAGATTTATTTATAGATTTGCGAGAAACTGAAACTATATACCCTCATGACCTAGCTGATCAGCTTCTGTGCAAAACAGACTGTTGAGATCATCAGGTAGTATAGTTTCAGTTTCTTTTTTAATGCATTATATACTCTCCACTGCATTCTATATACTTACAAAAGAAGAATGCAACTATCATTATATATATATAATTAAGTTACTGTGAGAGAGCTTGAAAAGGTCAGTGCATCATTTGAATGTAGGAAGGTTGGTCTGAATGTCATTTTGAAGAAGAGTATTGATTTAAATTCTTTTGTACTTAAACTTGTGGAATCTCAATTCTTGCAATAATGGGCTGTTGACCTATGTAAAACATCTTTTGATTTGATAGCTATTTTGTGTTTCTTCATATCTGCTCACAATTTTAAATGACATTTACAACTTTCTTGCCATATTCATGTGATTTATTGACCATAGTTTTGTGTGCTAGCAACTCATGAAGATTGTTATAATGGGTACCACAATTCCTTAGACATTCTAAATTCAGGTTGCAGGGCACACTAGTATGTCAGTACTCTGCATTTTTGTTTACACTGTCTATAGAATTATAGTACCTACTAGCAACTCTCTTCTAGTATTTGATAAAGATACTAGAAATATTTAATATTAGTTGTAATTTTTGACATATGTATGAGTCGTGATGGGATTAGCTATTTTATAGAAATAATTGAGAAAATCTATCCTAATTAAGATATGGTCACAATTTGGTCTTAAGATATTTGTACCAACGGTTACAAATTTGCAAACTGCATGCATACTTACATTTTTAAAAGCATTATTTACATATTGCTTATGGCATATGCAAATTCAAAAAAGCCTGATTTTTAAAGTTCATACAAAATTGTCAAATCATCATCAAAACATTCGTAATTGTTCGTACTGTAAAGTATTGTGACCATAGTTTAAGGCAATCAGGCCTAAAAAAATCTTTGTTTGCCCTCCGCGGCCGACCCTAAAATACCAAAAATTTGGGTCGGGTATTTTAGTTTGTTTGTTTTTTCTTCAAACATGTAAAATATGAAAACTCAATATTTTTGATGGACAACGTAAAATTTAGCAGTATGAAGTCACATTTAGTAGTATAAAGTGCATATATTTCCTCTAAATAATGACCAACAATCTTTAATTAAATGCCTGCATTGCTTGGTATTCACTATAAAATCCATGGAATTATATCATTCTTTAAAATATATGTGAAGAGTAAAAAAAAAATAGGATCAACCGACCGACCCAATATTTTGATTTTTCCACTGGAGGG
>JXSR01S049413.1:52485-67607 GCA_000969725.1 Ophiothrix spiculata
TTGATGGACTCAGAGACACGGGTTAGGTTTGATACAGTATGTAATCAGACAATGCATTTATTAATCTTAATATGATGCGCATATGCAAATTTCAAATGTATAATTCCATCATGCACAAACTGACCATAAACCTTCAACCAAGCTTATTGTGCAATCAAGCCTTTTGCTGTATGATAGCATCTTGAAAGGTTTTGCCTCACCACTATCATTGGCAAGTGTTCTGTGTATCTCTCCACATATCATGAAGTTCATAACTCATTCTCCATCCAACAATATCTCGCTTGCAATTGTCCTCCTACATTAGACCAAGAACTGATTTTTTCTAGATTGTAACAAGCAGTGAACCCCGGGCTTTCATATTTTAAGTCTTTCAAAACTAAATGGTTCATTTTCTTCTCTTCAAAATTTCATTTATTTATTGTTTAACTGTATGAATCATTACAGAACAAACAAATTGTGCATTTTATTGTTTTCAGCTTGAAAATGACACCTTGTTTTTATGTCATTTCCATTCATTGTTTGCAATTTCATTATCATGTATTGCTAGATTTGTAAATGCAACATTTCAATTGCCTTACATTTTAGTTTTAATTGTTTTGTCTTATGCATTTTTCCACATACTTTGAAATTCCATTCTAACTCTTGTTTTGCTTTCAACCAAGGCCTTTACCATGACAACATATAGGTCTGATTTGTTTTCAAGATAATAAAGTATATATCATGCCGTTCAGAGATAATAATTGTCAAAACTCGTTTGCAAAATCAAATAATGTGACACATAACAAACACATTGTGCATTTTATTGTTTTCTTGAGTAGCATTTTCTGTGACTTACTGAGTTATGACAATTCTAACATTCCAATATATAGTGCGCATCGAGATTTGAATCTGACATCAGTTTTACCATACTGCAACAGCTGTTTCACTTGTCAAAATATGTCGAAATGTATATCACATTCTTCGAAATCAAGGGTAATAATGCGTTGTCACAACATCACAAACTGATAGTATTCAAGTTAGCTCAAACAGCCAGGTGCTTGCTTGCGGTGCAGAAGGTACCGAGTTTGAACCCTACTGGTGTCAAAAGTTGAGTATGCTTGAAATTCCCTTGGACAAGGAACTTACTGCTAATTGTCTTGTGAAAACCCGTACAAAACTCGGGGAGCTGATCCGGGCAGCGATGGTGCGTATGTGGGCTGATCAAGGTACAGCGCCCCTTGAGGTTGTTGCAGAAGCTGAAATGATGCTTGATGTGGAAAGGAGCTTACTTGGGACACAGTAGTCAGCAAACACATGTAAAGTGTGCAGAGGCTGCTTGGAATTACAAATCTGGGATAAATAGTGCATTATATTTCCCAGTATTTTTATTTACTTTAAAAAGGACAGCGCATAACAAAACATAGGAAAATGTGAACTATATCAAAACAAATTTGTGTGGTAAAATGTGCATCCTGTGCTTGACCTGTCTATAATCATGTGTTCTCTTGTTCTTTCCAGCGTGATGCTTAATTTGGTACTATTCCAGCAATCTTGGGTGCAGTCTATAAACATGTCTGTTACGTTGCTCTCTGCACCATCACCTGTCGCTTCTACTCAAGGGGATCTTTGCTCATGTCTATGTTTGTCCCTCTGTCTGTCTGTCTGTCTGTCTGTCTATGTCCATCCTTTATCAGCATCTTCACAGTAGCAGAAACACCATCACATTTCATGTATTTGAAATATGTGACCTGTCATATCAAAAGGTACCTTAAGGTCGGCTTAGTAGATTATTAGATATGGGCCATTGAAGCTGAGCATAGTCAAAAATTACATCCAAGATCGAATTTCTAATTTCATCAGAAACGTTACCTTTGATGTGTATTCTATCATATTAATCAGGTTCAAACATCCAAAACATAAGAAATATGTTTTAAAAACCTAGATAAAAGTCATTTCTCCATTCACGTTTTACCAGTACAGAAAGTTTAAATTTGATTTTCTCAGAACTTTAGTTTTCTGAATCAACCCGATGCCTTTTACCAATTTGGATGTAAATTTGCAATCGGACATCCAATAACCAAAAGCAAGGCGTCATTTTAAAGCTTAAAATATGATCTTTCAGATGAGACCAAAAAATCAATTTTCATTTTGGGACCCTTAAGGTACCTTTCGATATGACGGGTCACATATATACACCATCAAATCAATTCAGAAAAAATATTCTGTGTGTACATTGTTTTAGCACATGCCAAAAATAGTTCAAATATGTTTTAGTCAAAGCTTATAATTAATGATTTGTCAAACTCTTGAATGTTATGATTTTTAACCTAAACAGTCTGTCAGATGGTTAAAAGTTGAATTGGATGGTTGTATTTTGGAATAGCTCAAGGCTTCAATGCAAAATATGTTAAGATTGTACACTTTTGCTACCGAAATACTGTATAGAGGAATATTTTAGCGGGGTTAATTTTTCACGGTTTGTACTAAGCCATATTTTTTTTGGTGTAATATTTTCACTGTTTCAAGCATCTGTACATTGATGTCTTTGTATATATACTATTTCAGCAGGGTTTTATTTTCATGGTTGTTAATAGGGAAAAAAAAAACCAGAAAAAATTTCCCTCTATACAGTACTGTAATTTGCGACTTGTCGTATCAAAACATGGCACTTGTCGCTCTGCACTTGTGTCTAGACTTTATTAATTTTGGGCATGCAGAACGTAGCCATTGTTCCCAGTCAATTTAATCACGGCTAGCTACTTGAGATAACATATCACTACTGCCTAAATAGAAATGGATGCTACTGAGTACCAGTCTTGCGCCATTCGAGCAAGTTTGATAAATTTTAATAGGTGCTTGCGCCAAAATCATGAGCTGAGGCTATGAATTGGCTCAATAAAGATAGAAAAATATCTTTCTCACACATTTTCAGAAACTCTTTGCGCCAATTTTCACCGCTTCTGCACCAATGGCGTGCTATATGGCCATAGCGAAAACACTGCTGAGAACTTGAATTCACACAAAGCTAGACACAAGTGCAGGGCAACAAGTGCCATGTTTTGATATGACAAGTCACATTTTCTATTCATACACAAAATTGCTTCTTAAAAGTCTGCCCAACAATGTAAAGTAAGTACATTTATAAAGCATTGCAGATA
This sequence comes from Ophiothrix spiculata, assembly GCA_000969725.1. NCBI lineage: Eukaryota > Metazoa > Echinodermata > Ophiuroidea > Amphilepidida > Ophiotrichidae > Ophiothrix > Ophiothrix spiculata. The sequence goes on from JXSR01S049413.1 coordinate 55,623, forward strand.
CGTCCATTAGACATGCAATTTCACTTAAGTCACTTCCATGCTCAAAGGTTGTATTTACATATGTGATGGCTCACCCCGAAAGGGGGAACTTTGCAGTTTATATCAATTTAGATTTAATCATCTCATCTGTTACAACATTTTATAAGCTTTAAATTGATCAAGGCGATCCAATTTTACAAAAGAAAATCTGCTGGAAATTCTTATTATTTTCTTTATTTTTTGCTGCCTATTTTCACCAATTTCTCATAAAGTGTTCTGTTGCAAAGTCCCCCTTTTCGGTGTGAGTCATCACATTTATAAAGCATTGCAGAACCATCCATTTAACATGCAATTTCACTTAGTTCACTTCCATGCTCAAAGGTTGTATTTACATATGTTTAATGTAGTAGATACTGCCTTCAGTTATGAAAAAGTACAAAAGGGTCATATAAAGCAGTCATTTTATAGTTTGGCCCAGGGTCTTACGGAAACTCAAAGGTTATTATGCCATTTCTTATACATGTTTTGCATTAGAAATGCAAGTCAAAGAGCAACATTATAAAAAGCCAAATTGTCAAGTGAGTGCAAAAAAAAAGTATCTGCAATAGTGCCCTTTTTCATAAATTTGCATTGCACATTGTATGATAAGGTAAAACAAAATTAACAAATTTCAAAATAATTATGTTATTGAATTTCTTTTCACTTATCTTGTAATCATCATCGTGTATGAATTAGGTCAATAACTGCCTATTACTTGGCGTTTGTGAAATTGTACCAAAATAATGTACCTTGCATTGAAGTCTTAGTTTTCCTACTTACTTGGCTTCGCCTTTTGACCGCGGACAGCTCCAACTTTAGCACACGGTACAGGCATGGTACATTATTTTTATACAATTTCACTCGCATCAAGTAAAACGCAGTTATTTATTTATAAGTGTTAGAGTGTATGCAACACCACAATCAAGATTTGATGGAACACTAGCTGATTCCCCCTCTACTATAAATATCACTAAGAATGATCAGGATAGAGTTGATGAAAGCTCTCTTAAATCAATATCATAATAATTATATTCTGTTTTATAGTAATAAAGTATAGTCCAAGGATGTTTTATAGGGGAACAGATTTTCTCCGCCATTTTGATTTCACCGCTGTGTAAATCCCATGGGACGGCAGCCATCTTGGATTGTCGCCCATGGAGGGTGAGTTATTGTACCTCCGGCATTTTACTGCTCCGGGTGCCACACTTCGAGGGTCTTCGCAACGGATTAGCGGGAAAATGGGCGTACTTTGATCAGATCAAGTCGCAATACATGCTACTTGAAATGCAGACACGGTTTGCGCGTGAAACAAAATGCACACGCTGTTTATGCGTCAAGTGAAGATTTACGCGATCTTCCTGGATATCGGGCCAAAATCAGAATATATCCGGAGGTACAATAACTGTGCTCCATGAGCAACACAAGATGGCGGAGAAAACTGGTTCTCCTATATAACTTCCATGGTATAGTCATAATGTTTTCAATGAAGTGTGATCAATCTATGTGGGGGACAAGCAAGTAAATGCATACTTGCAAGATTCAACCGACTGCTTAACACTCAAGTGCATAAGTGGGATCCATATGGACCCTGGATGTTGTTTTTCGTGCGAAATGCAACATATCACAATAAAGCTGTTTTATGTAATGTTAAGAAAAATAAAAAAATTAAATCAATAGCATCATTTTGAGATAATTAACATCAACTCAATTTGGTTTTGACCCTAAAACCGAAACGAAACAACTTTTTAAAAAATTTATTTTAGCAATAAATTTGTAAAATAATCTCCTATTATGAGCCATATTTCATTGGAAAATTACTTTGGGAAAGCAAGTTTCAAATTTTTGGCGGGAAATTTTTCAGAAACATTTTACACAAATTAGAAATCTGACTGCCATTTTGAAATGGAATGACAGATTTTTAATTTTTTTTGTTTCATATTAATAGTAATTATATTGAGTTGGTGTATTACTGTGTACAGTTTTAAAGATAAATAATGTGCAGAATATTGTTTTTAAAATCCAGGGCCCCTAAACAACCTTATGCACTTAAGCGTTAATACATTGGTTTTTATGGTTAGAACAAACTTTGGTCCAAGGATAAGCATGTTCTACTTGATTTATTGCATGCACTCTATTCTTTTGATTTTATTATAACTTTAGTCATGTTTCCCAGTATTTCTATACATTTTAACTTAATTTTTATTTAACCCAGACAACATGGGTTACTTATAAGAGATGCTGGGGACTGCCACTTGTGAAGCCCTGATGTAAAATGTCAACCAATTCTTTTTTTTTTTTTAAATCTCATGCTATTGGCCATACAAATGAATATTTCAATTATCAACCAATCAAAATTGTTCTTTCATAGATGAGGGGTAAACTGGATACTTGTTTACTTTCTGTTATATTATTGTTTGTACATATTGTATAGATTTGGAATAAAAACTCTTATATCTTTAGAACAACCTTAAGTCCATTTGCATTTTGTCTTTAATATGTACACTGGGTGATATCAACAGAATGTTACTGTCTAGGAAGACAAGTGGATTATCTAAATCTGGGATTTGTCATTTCTAATTCCCTCAAATCATTACCATTCCTGTTTTCTATTGTAAATTGAAATCGTCATAAAAATGTCTGCTGGTACAAATCTTTTATGTTTTTTCACTTCGTTAGCGACAACAATGTATTGTTCAACTTGAGGCTTGTCTTTTGACATTACAGAAGCTTAAGTTTGCTATACGCCAAGTGACGTCATATTTATGATTATTAGCCCAACACGTGCAATCTGGTTCCAAACAAATAACCATGTCCGTAGTGGTCCAACTGATCACACGTATTAACACAATACACATATGTACATCATGATAAAAATCAGACCATCTTTACATTCGATTCTTGTTCACAAAGTGAAAAAATAGTGAAAGGGATGACCTTCTGGTCTATTATAAGACTCTTTTCTATATTTCTATACCACATTACCGTGGTTTATGCGTATTTTTGCTTCATTTGGATTCAAAAGTACTAAAACTAAACTTGAAATTATTCCTCATAGACTTAATGTGTGGTAAAAATAGCCACCACTTTTGTTTGGAACCAGTTCACACTATTGGGCTATTTATCATAAATATGACGTCACTACTTCCACGGCGTATATGTCCGTATCATGACGATTTCTGAAACGTATGTCTTCTCAACTCTAGAAAAAACTGTTTTGCATCTTTGGCATTGATTTCAATATGCGTAATATTTTTTAAAAACTTATCAAGTTTAACCTTGACTTCATCAGTTTGCGTTGGATTGCTTAAAAGAGGACAGAAGAATTCTCTCGAAGTTCTCAGCAAATTGAACTTTGCGTTGAATCCATGGCATCTGGAGTGTGCGCATTGAACCCCTGGAAAAAGACAAAGTCAAGAAGAGTATATGGTACTGGGGCCGTATTCATAAAGCACACTTAAGTGCAACTTTTTTAAGAGTTTCCCTTAAATCTGCTGAATTTTAAGACGAACTCTTAGAGTTGCACTTAAATGAACAAATATTTAAGGGAAACTCTTAACTCTTATGATTTTAAGGGCAACTTTTAAGGGGACCTTGGAGCATCCTTAAGAGTTGCCCTTAAATCACATGGGTATTCTATAGCATATATTTCACAAGATTTTCTTTTTCATACAAGAAAACACATCCAGGGTGACTAAAGAGAGTCGGATTAATCCTGGGAAATATTTTTTACAAATTATAGTTAGGATTTTTGCACTTAAAATTGTAGATAAAAAGAACGAAAATGACGCACTGCAATAAAGCAGAAATTGAGCTCCAAAGTTAAGGGCAACACTTAAGTTTAAGTGAAACACTTAAGTGTTTCACTTAAACTTACACTTAAAAGTTGCACTTAAGTGTAAGCATGGTAAGGGAGTTTTATAAATATGGCCCCTGGTTTTTTTGTCATAATCTAAATACTGGGCCCGTATTCCAGAAAGGTGTTTAGCTAAATCAAGGTTTTATTTCTCGTCAACAGCACAACTCATTAAACTGCTCTGCTCGAAAGCTGCAATGATGCGTATCATTTCTGAACAGTTGATGCTCAGTTAAACAATGGTTTAGCTAAACATCTTTCTGGAATACGGGTCTATGAGTTTACAATTGTAAAGACAAAAGCTGCCCAAATAGGTGAACAACGTCAAAGAATTGCAAATCTCCAAATCAAGTTTTAAAAATTCCAGATCAACCCTTGCGCATCATACCTCACTTAATCAGCTTGATATTTTTGAATGTTCCAGAGTTTTTTTTTTTTTTTTTATCAATATTAGTCATGTCAACCTTTGGTGAATATTCACCTTTAGTTGATTATTGATTCATCTTAAGATTCTTTCTAAAGTTAAAATGATCTTTACTCGATTCATCTTAAGTCATCTTAACTTTTAGATGATCTCAATTGTTTTTTGAAATCAAACAAACGCTTGATTCAAATCTTTATAAATCGGGCCCCATCTGATCTATAAACCTGCTTAGGGTATGCGGACTTAAGAGGCTTTATTCTTTATGTCAGAAGATGCATACTTGGATCAAAGAGCTTTAAAACACCGTAGGAATTTTTGTAAAGCAACTGAAATTTTGAATATAACGTAACTGTTTCTCTTTCGCCTGCCACGAGCAGGTATACATTGAACAACCTCTAAACGTTGTCAAAATAAATGATTGATAACTTACTGATTCTATTGCTGTCTGGAATAACACAATCGTCTTCAGTTGTGCACTCGGGTTCATCTCCTGATAAGTCATCTAGATCGCTGTACTTGATTCTTCCGTCAGCAGTCAGTACAAACTGGCTGTGTTTATAGTCCCATATACACAGAGAGCCTAGCGGTGAATGTTCCAAATAGTCTAATAGGTCAGCTAACAAAATGGCCGCCTGATAAGATAACAAAAGGAAAAAGAAAGTACCAGAATCATTACTTGTGTCTTCTTTTTATATTAGGAAGGTATAACTGATATATGAAAAAGGCAGCAACCAATCATTTTATCGAGGTTTCGGTGTCTTAAGTCAATACGAAGCTTATTAATGTTGTGGTGCTATATTTACAAAAGTCTTTTATACACTTAGACAAATTTATCCAAATTTACGATTAGATATTGTGGTCAATTGCTAATGAACATGATGAATGTTTGCAGTGACGTGCGCAGAAATTTTTGACTGGTGGGGCTAGATACGAAGTTCCCTCAACTAATGAAGCCCATGAAAAGCAAAAGAGAAAAATAGGGGGAGGGACTCGCAATCGCACCCATGACTCATATGGATATGAATTTCAATTTCTCAACAAAAATTACAAGACGTTATAACATTGTTAACAATTTTTAAACATTTCCACCAATTTTGTCCGGCATGTTAAGTGGAAAACACCATCGAGAGCTCTTTTCTCGTGACTGTGGGGCTGAAGGTACCACAGCCGCCCCCCCCCCCCCCCCTTGCGCACGCCACTGAATGTTTGATGAGTTAACCTTTCGGAAAATTAAAATGGAAAGGCGAATTTCAGTCAACTGAAAAGCGAACCGGTAATTGGCGCCACAACAAAGATAAGAAAAATTACGACCAAATACCCCTCAAGGGATGTGTGTCAGTGTTTATGTCCTAAAAGAAGCCAAAACAAGTTGGTTTAAACCAGTGCAATGGTGAGATTTGAATCAAGATTTTTAAGTATATCAATACTTTAAAATCTCGATATAGTGCACCTCATGTTTTGCTCATAATCGTGTTCCTTACCACAATACCAACAGGCCTACATCACTAATCAGATGTTAACATGAAAGTTACATTCGTTATATATCAGACACAGGCAATCAATTTCATATCTTTTACACCATATAAAAAATATGGTACAAAATGGCAACTGGGAAAAGGGGCACTATATTGAGATTTTAAAGTATGCCTTTGTGAACTCTAATCTTATATCCGTGAATACCTCAAGTCTCTGATTCCAATCCAGTGAGGTCAGCCGATGTAATGAGGCTTTGGCGCCAAATTCAACAACAGATATCACGCCATGGTCTTTGTGTTCGTTAAATAATGGACTGCTTTGGATACAATAACCAATTAACTGCAGGAAAAACAAAAGGAATAAAGAAATAATTGGATTAAAATTAGTGATTGGATTAAAGATAGAATTTTGAGGGCAAGTCCATTCAATCGTATTGCTTATCTTTGCTTATTAAACTACCCATCCAATTAATTGAAAAATTTAATATGAAACATAATATCTGGCATAGAACGTATTGCAACATAATAGCTCATAATGATACACAGATGATGAGCCTAATCGATGATAATATTAAACAATTTATGATATTTATATTAAATATTGATTTCAAAATGTGATATTCCCACAAATAATAGCAATGTGTGTTAAGTTACATGATCATTGACTCGGAAGTCAAATTCAATATATTAATTCTAGGAATATTGTAATCATTATTTGTGTTTAACGTGTATGTTACAAGAATATATTCTAATGTTACTCTAGATATATATGTTACAATTTAGTTGTCAATTCAATTCACTATATTTTTGTTTCTGTTTCGTTTTGTTTTCAATATAGTTCAATTCAAATTATATTAAAAATGATTCGGATTGCCACATTCAATTCAGTTTTAACGTCATGATAAATTGGATGTGTGACACGAGACGTATGGAGGTAATTTAACATCTACAAGAACTAGAAATCAACCAGGGTAAATCTTTACTGGTACTGATTGTAATAATTATTGTTAACACACAGACTTAATTCCGAAAGCAAGGAAGACCCAGCCCGATATCATATGCATCATTTAGACCAAATTATAATAAGAGACATCTTTTTATTTAAATCGGGTATCGATTTTTACATCAGCTTTAACTTAGCTTTCAATATCAATATAACCTTCATTACCTTTGTAATTCCCGGATGTTGAAGCTGCTGCGCAAGAGCAATCTCCTTCATTATCTTATAATTTGCATAAACAAAGCACTCCTCCTTATCGCGATACATCTTCCGTCGCAAACATGCTTTTATGTCAGCAACTTTGGGAGACACCATTTTTACAGCAACCGCGGTGTTCTGGTAATCACTAGCATAAACATCTTTAGTCGTCCCTCTTCCAGCTCGGTGTTTTAAAACCAATTTAGAAATTTCCTCACATCCTAAATACATGTAAGAGGCATTCCTTTTATCCATTTGGGAAAGTTTATTGATATTACCTTCAACATTGTTTAATTGTTTTCCCTTAGGAATTCGTGAGGATGGATTCATCTGTACGGCTTTACTGTCATTGCGAGTGTCATCAACAATTACAAGCGATGACTTTTTGTCATGTTTGGTAAGTTTTTTCATAACACTGTTAGATTTTTCCTCCTCCTTATTGTTGTTTTTATCTAACACATCATCAAAAACATTTCGATTGTATAGTTTTATCTTCCGCATCGAATAATCCGGATACTTATGATTAACCATGTTTTGTCTATTCCGGAGCCTCTCGTATGGTGAATTTCTCAGCCCTATTCCCTTCCGAAATGTCCAATTGACATGTCCATCAGAATGGCCATCAGAAAGTATAACACTTAGTATGGCAATTGATATCACAAATCCGAGGAGTATAAACCAGAGAATGATGGCCCTGGCACGGAACAGTTTGTGCGATACATACAGACAGGCATGGAGACAGGCAGAGCGAACTAACATTGAGATATCTGGTACCGATGTGGCATCGTCTTTAGCAGAGACAGCAGAAGTTCATCTGAAGAAAAATAACAACAAAATGGTCATCATGGTCATAGTTAGAATAACCAGAAGCTGCCAGACGTCTTCACAAGTAAGAATAAAACGTGTTAGCAGATACATCAGACGTTTACCTGAAGAAAAATAACAACATAATTATAATAGCAGACTTTGTCCAAATTTATGAATAAAAGGTGTTATTCCCGAAACGTTTGAGCCTGGGACCATAAGGTTTGAGCAGACAGTAACAATTTTCGACAGTGACCCAGTTGTGAATTAAAATATCCTCACTGTCATTGTCTGTAGAACGTAAGTCAATTATTTCTACGTTTCACGTTACGCAGATGTGATTTCATTTATATTACCACAATACCGGTATTGACATTGTATCCTTAATAGTCAATATTTATTTGCAATCAATTTTTTTTTTAGATATCCATTAACAAAGGTAGTCCGATGCATACTTGTAATGACTTATTCCAAATACATCGATGCTGATATGTGTTGATCGGAGTATGTAAACAATTGTTTGTTTGTTTGTTTTTTCCAATATAGGAAAATAATATCCTCTACAATCGCGAAGTGCAATATCAAAACAAACTGTTCATTACCGTCGTGGATAAATCATAAAAGAACATCGTGACAGATCGGTGAATTATTACCATGTGTGGTGAAAAAAGTCTTACTGCTTCATTACCTATCCATCATTTTACTTATATATTATTATTATACCAGCACATACATTGTACAACGAACTATTTCAGAAACACATGTACAAGTGACAGGAGCTTGGGACTTTACATAATATATGTCTATGTAAAAATGAAGTTCCTCATTTGCATTACAGTTAAAAAGGCAATAGACACGATTTCTCATGAATATGAAAAATAATAAATCAAGAAAAGGTATTGTAAAATAAAAATGAAAAGCAAAGTTTATTACTTTTTCTTAAAAATAAATGTATTTCTACCAAATTTCGTACTTACTGATCTACCAACAGTGTTTCTATTTTCCTACGTTTTTAATATTTAGTGTGTGCTTGTTGATTCAAAAAGGAATTATCATTCTGTAGGAATGTAAAATATATGATTTTAAAAAATATGATAGCTTAACTAATAAATGTTTTGTTAGATGAAAAAAAATTTGATTTTGAGAATTGAACAGTATTTTTCTAGAATCACCATATATTTGTGTGTCCCCGAGGACACAAACTTTTAAAGCATGAACTAATTGTTTATTGTACTTTAATTAATAAGGGAAATGCTTCCTAAAATGATAGAATCAGAAATTGTCACAGAAAAATTAGAATATAACTATACACTGAAAACTTAAACTAGTCAAGCAGCTGCTTGACTAACTTTAAACTAGTCAGGCAGGTTAGTCCAGCTTGCCTGATTAGTTTGACGTTGGTCAAGCCAGGCTTGACTAGCTTTAAACTAGTCAAGCCTTCTTGACTAGCTTGTAAACTAGTCAAGCCCACTTGACTAACGTGCAAAACCTTGCTTGACGAGTTTGCCAGACTGAGAGCTTGACTAGCTTGACAGTACAAAAGAGCTCAGTTGACCAACTTCAAGTTGGTCAAGCTGGCTAGCTTAAGTTAGTCAGGCTGAGCACGGTCAGGTGGAGTCATTGATGGCAACATGGTGAACAGCACAGACATGTAAAACATCGTGCCGTTGTTTGACCTCATAAATATCACCATCATGTACTGATGTATCGTGAATCATAACATTTGATTATATGCAGCTCACGGACTATTTTAGTCATATGTCACTCTTAAACCTCTCTCAACATTATTGACGAATTACATCAACACCTATATCTACAAAGCTGCGACATTTTATATTTGTGAAGAGAGCAACACTTTTATCATGTTTATGTTTTGAAATAAGTGTCATACTAGTATGCTTTCAAGTATTACAGATGGTACCAAGAACAAACCAAACAAAGGAAGAGAGTGTCACAGATATGAGTAAAATGCGCTCACGAACAGGAACAAAATCCGGGAACAAAACGACATGTAAATCATAGTGACTTAGGTTAATCTAGCCCATCTCACGGAGAGCTTTGAAACAGGAACACAACCTGTTTTTTTATGATTTTGGTAATTTTGACGAAGTGGTTATTGGCCTAAGTGGGCATTGGATGATGGGCCCTATATCTAAACATAAGAGCATTTGTTTTATTCCGTTATCTGTTTTATTCCATTAATATTTAACTGGTTGTATAGATACGCGCTTTTCGCTTAAGAGGATTCATCTAACAATTTCAATTTCAAATAAAGAAAGATAACAAAATAACAATTTAGAACTTTTGTCACATTGACATACCGTACTCGATCTGGCGTAAAATATTGTTATATCTTTTAAGGGTACGAGGAATCCACATGCTCAGGAAAATGTGAATCCTAACTATTTTTCTATCATGAAAAGATAAATAGTTTCCACTGCCTTTGCGGGGACTCGAACCATGGATTATGGGAGGAGTTAGTCATGCATTACGAAGCGAGCGCTCTACCATCGTGAACTAAAATCTAAAACATAAACATTAGAATGTCGTATTTTCTTTTGTTTACATAAAAATTGCAATTTTTGCCTCATTGGAATGCTCGATTTGTAAGTAAATTATGCGAATGCGTATATCAGACAAAATGTAGATAATGTAGATACTAAAATCAGGCTATTCACAGCTCAAACAGGGCGAACTCAGAGTCATAATTCACGCCTGATTTTTCGGACAAAACAACGCGGGTTTGTTACATTATCATTCAAAATCAACACAACACATTTATAAGATATTATTTGTAATTCAATAAAAAGTATCAAGCCTACAATCTGTCACAATTTGAAAACAGGCAAATCGTTCGAACATCATAAAATTTTAAGGTTTCGGCGAAAAAGGTGTACATTTTTCGAAGTAGTTTATTGACGTAATTTTGACCTTGATAATGGACGTAAACTCACTACTAAAGTGTCATGTACAAACTAGAGACTCTATTACATATGTACGCCAAAAATTGTATTATTTTGATATGTTTAAGTAGGTAAAAAGTTGCAGTAAAGATGCCGTTGGCAAAAATGGCACCCATTTAGGGACCGTAGCCTTAATGTCGCTTTATATAGCCTTTGAAAATATCAAAATGTTTTGTCTTTAGAAGCATTATGTCGCGACTGTTTCACATACAACATTACATTTTAGGGATTCATCTACTGATTTGTTTCAAATCTCTCACTGTTGTTTCAGTGCACTCTAGGATATTTTTCCACTGAACATTATTGTTAACTTGTCTTTCATCGCTTGAGAAACTGCTTATGATTAAGGGGGAGGTCTACCTTACTTTTGACCAACTTTGTAACTCGATTTTCACAATGTTACCGACGACTTAACCAGTAATGTTATATATCAACTTGTAGCTTGGGTTGAGACCTTTCAGAAAATATGTATTTTTTTGAACTGGTTACCATGGTAACGACGTAAGGCCTCTGATTGGCTAAACACGAGAACAAACGTAACTAAAGAACGGAATATAGCATGTACACCAAACTTGGGTGAAGGGTGTATGAGTACAATACGGAGAAAACCATGTTTCCGGAATTTTTATTTGGTTGCCATGGTAATCAGGAGTCGGCCAATTTTGCGCCATTATTCAAATTTGGAAAGGAAAATCAAAAATCGGAAAACATAGTTTTCTAGCCATATTTGTATTTATTATTCATGCAAAAAATCAAGAGCCTGCCATTTTTCGTTTTTGAGTTACGTTTGTTTTCGTATCGCATGTTTGCGGTTTTTCGACTTTTGAGATATAGGCCTTTAAACATTGGCAAAAATCAAAACTTGAATGAAAGATAATAAATTTACACACATTTTAAGCCCATTTTGGTGAAAATCGGATTTAATTTAGCGGAGTTACAGATTTTTAAAAATAGCATGTTTAAATATAGCCGGTTGAGATAAAATAAGAAATATATAAGAAAACGACAAACTCGGAAATTTTGGTTGCATATTATTCACAATGCATTATCATGATAGAATTATTCAAAAAAGGAATAGATTTAGAAATTGAAAATTACCATAAAACCATAGATGGAAGGCGAATTTTGGCAAATGTCAAAATAGGCGACAATAGGTACACATTTGTGAATATCTATGCACCTACAATTGCATCAAAAAGAGAAACTTTCTACATGAAAACTCATAACTGGATACGCAAAAAAGGAAAATA